>VCJN01002804.1:0-15307 GCA_006384855.1 Tetraselmis striata
GGCCGTTCGACCGGCCAGCCGAGTGCCTGGACTCTTCCCCCTTAGCACCGACCTAACGAACGAGTACCTCAAGCAGGATGACCGGCGTCTGCCGGCCTAGGAGGAGTACTTATGGATGTCGTGTTTCGGCGCCCACATGGCCGCACTTTTCGTGCGGCTTTGACGAGCTGCTGCCTTACGTCCCTGCTGCAAATCAGGACTTCACCCCCCTACCTCGCGAGAGCTCGGAACCACGCTGAGCCATCGACAAGGCGTTTCGCTTTCGTTGGCGCCTTCCTACGGAGGCTTAATGAGGTCAAGCGTGTGCTGGGTGATCAAGGTGTTCTGGACGTGCAACGAGCTCAGCACTTTCACCCTGCTTCTGAGCATATGGGTTCCGCGATTTTTGGGGACCTCATGAGGGACTACGAGCGTCGCGTCTTCGAGGCGACTTTGGCCAGCAGCGCCAAAGCAACCGCTACTGCTCGGGTGGCGGCAGCAGCTGCAGTTTGCGGGCGTGGACGAGGACGTGGGGGTGGACGCGGGCGTGGCCGCGAAGGTGAGCACGAATGACGGTGAGGGGCGCCTTTCGTCGGAGCTGCTGGAGCTTTGCGAGGCCACCTTTCGGTGACCGCCGCAAAGCGCACCCTTGCAGCTCAACGGAGGGATGACACTGTGAGATTCAGATGTGACATACAGGTGACGAAGCACTACTACTAGCGACTATTATTTATCCGTGAAGGCTGCTGCTGGTGGCGGCACGTCCATCCAGTTACGTGCGAGTACATCCGGCGTTATTTGCCGGCGGGCGATAAATCCTTTTTGTCATCATTCTGGTAGTCGTACGAGCCCGGTAAAATGTTACATGGCACTGACGTACAAGGTACAAGGTTGTCCGTGTAGTACCGGGTAGTACGCGATATATTTATTACGCCGGTACCGGGTATCTAGTACCCGGTACCCGGTACCCGGGCACGATGGACAGTGGTCCTGTGGATAACTACGACTATTAGTACATGGGAGCGCAAATCTCAGCCGTACTATTCGGCCAAAGTGGGGAATTTTGTGTACATTATAGCTAGTACTGCTGAACGGGCCTGCCAGCCGTCCGATCAAAGGTCATCAGATGGGCGGTTTGGCTGCCATGTTTTGCCAAAGAGTGCTCACGTTACATAAATATTCGCGAGGGGGAGGGCGGGGGCAGGCAGCGGTTTGCCGAAGAATGATTGAATTACAATATTCGCGACAGCTGCCATCGGGGAATGTGGCCCGGCGGGGGGGGGTGGGGGGGCGGCGGGCGTGGTCCCCCCGCCGCCCCCGCGCCCCCCCCCCCCCCCCCCCCAAACCCGCCGCTCCCGCCGGGAGAGTGAGGGGAGGGGGGTAAGGGGGCGGGGGCTACTGCTTGTTCTTGTTCTTGCGTGCCCGGGGGACCCTCCGCTTCGACGATCTCGCTGCCTCCGCCTCCGCCTCCGCCTCCGCCTCCGCCTGCGCCTCCGACTCCGCGACCGTCAGTTTCTTACCTCGGCGTTTCTTCACTAGCCTCTTCCGCTTCTTGTCATCCGTCAGTGTCTTCACCACCCCGAGAGGCTGTGCCGTCGACGACGCCGCCATGAGCTTCCTTACCTTCGCGTCGGGACGCCCCCTGTGCCCAGACACCCACAACAAGCCACAATCGTTTCGCCTTTAAGCGGCTGAGGATGCGGCCTCCTCGGCCACCACGAGTTGCGCCGCTGGCACTGTGGAAGCCTTGGCGTTGAGGTGGGCCTTACGGCGCTCCCGGACGAACCTGCGCGCGGCACAAGTTAGCCACGAGTGGGTGCGTGCTAATGTGGAGGATGGAGTGTTTTGTTGCGCGCCCACCTTGTCACGCGTTTCCTCATGTCTTTCTCGTCCTCCTCGATGCCGGCGGCGCGGACACGCGAGACAACAAGGCTCGCCGCCCACTTTTGCCCGGGGGGGCGAGGTCGGCCATGGCGCTGTGAGCGGTGAAGGGGGGGGGGGGGGGGGCGGCCGAGGTGGAGAAACTAACACCCAGTCGACGACCGCCTTCCGCAGCAGTCAACGACACATCGGAGGCGAGGAGCAGCGCGCCACTACTATTTATATGCACGTATTGTCAAGAGCTAGTCGGTGCGGCATTGTGTCGGTGTAATTTCGCAATGTTTATTGTTGAAGTAGCACGGCGTAATGGATACGGCGAGTGAATCCGGGATAATGTGTGCGACGAATGTGCGCGCGCAGCGTTGTGCGGCGGTGTGCGGCGGTGTGCGGCGGTGTGCGGCGGTGTGCACCGATGTTAATATAGTGTGAATATTATATCGGCCGTAGACGATCAGGTCTGGCAGCACCGCCCGTGCTTGTAAATAAGCGACAATGGATCTAGTCTCCCGCTAGTCTGTGCACCGCAAGTGCACTCCGCAAGCCTCGCCTCCATCCGCGTCGGAACCGGTAGTAAGTGTTGTTGTGTGCGCACATCGTGACAACATTACACGGTGGCAATTGCAATTATTAGCGGTGGATAATGTGAAGGCGTTTTCGAAATCGACAGAGAATGAGGCGGTGCTGGCGGAGTGCATTGGCGGTGCACAGAATAGCGTGTTGCTGGGGTTTTGGCTGCATCGGACGCCGTATTCCCACCCATCCGGCACGGAATGTCCGGTTTTCACACATTTGCGTGTTAATAAAGCAGTGTGAATATTACGCGTCTTTTACGCCGGGTGGATGGGCATCCGGCGTCCGATGCACCCCAATTATTTGCAGCACGCTACTCTACGCACCCCCAACGCACTCCGCAAGCCTCGCCTCCATCCGCGTCGGAACCGGTAGTAAGTGTTGTTGTGTGCGCACATCGTGACAACATTACACGGTGGCAATTGCAATTAGCGGTGGATAATGTGAAGGCGTTTTCGAAATCGACAGAGAATGAGGCGGTGCTGGCGGAGTGCATTGGCGGTGCACAGAATAGCGTGTTGCTGGGGTTTTGGCTGCATCGGACGCCGTATTCCCACCCATCCGGCACGGAATGTCCGGTTTTCACACATTTGTGTGTTAATAAAGTGTGAATATTACGCGTCTTTTACGCCGGGTGGGTGGGCATCCGGCGTCCGATGCACCCCAATTATTTGCAGCACGCTACTCTACGCACCCCCAACGCACTCCGCAAGCCTCGCCTCCATCCGCGTCGGAACCGGTAGTAAGTGTTGTTGTGTGCGCACATCGTGACAACATTACACGGTGGCAATTGCAATTAGCGGTGGATAATGTGAAGGCGTTTTCGAAATCGACAGAGAATGAGGCGGTGCTGGCGGAGTGCATTGGCGGTGCACAGAAAAGCGTGTTGCTGGGGTTTTGGCTGCATCGGACGCCGTATTCCCACCCATCCGGCACGGAATGTCCGGTTTTCACACATTTGCGTGTGAATATATATAGTGTGAATATTACGCGTCTTTTACGCTGGGTGGATGGGCATCCGGCGTCCGATGCACCCCGAATCTCACCAACACGCTACTCTACGCACCCCCAACGCACTCCGCCAGCCCCGCCTCTTTCCGCGCAGGTCCTACGTTCCATTGTATGTATATACATACGTACATGTACTGCTCCGAAACCAGCCCAAACTTAATGAGTGCACAAGTGTAAATGGGGGGGGGGGGGGGGGGGGGGGGGGGGGGGGATGTGGCGGCGGGGCATCCACTCACACATACCCCGGCGATGCATGACAAATATTACATGCCGTGGCGGGTCGGCGGGCCGACCCGGCGGGCCGACCCGGCGGGGGGGGGGGGGGGGGGGGCGTCTATTCAACTACACGTGCGACAGTGTCGTTTCGTGGAGCAGTATATGTGCCCGGCCTCATTTATACCGCCCCCTACCTGCGCTGCATCGTCTACCCCTACGAATTACTTAGCACAAACCGCCATTACTTAATAGGAACCTAGCACAGCCAGGCTTATATGCCCGCTTTCCCGATCAACTTCTACGCACTTTCCGTCCCTCAACCGCCGGACATGGGGGTTAAGCCGCCAGCCTCGGCAGTTGCTTAGCCAGACTTGGCATCCCGTACCGTGTCCATGGCTTCGCAGCTCTGCCGCTGGCACACGCCGAGTCCGGCGCTTGCTGCCGCGGGGTTGCGCACGCATGCACGCACGGTAATACGCCGCCGACGCCGCCACGCTTACTTCCACCACCTTCGCCAGCCGCAGCTTCGCACGCCTTTCCGCCGACATACGAAACGCACGAATCCCCCCCCCCCCCCCCCCCCCCGTCCCCGCGTCATGTATATTATATTCGAGGCGACTATGCGGGGCGCAGCACACGCCGCGGCGTGGGTCGGCGGAGCGGCAGGCGGCGGGAGCCCTAATGGCCGGGCAGTATCCACACCCACACATGCACCGCCGCTCACCTCCGACGCGGATGAACCGCCTCCCAAAGGAAACATTCCGGTTGGTGGTAAGCCCAGCAGGCGTGGGGTGCCGGCGCCGGTACTGGTGCGACGGAGCTGTCGCGTCAGGAACCGCACCGCATGTGGAGCAACACATGGCGGTGCCGGCCCCACCTATGTCTAGGGCCACCTCCTCACAACACCCCGCCACGACGGCGTCGGCCACCGCCGACGGCGCCGTTGCGGGGGGGGACGCCCTGCCAGGCGACGATGATGCGCCTGGTGCGCCGCGTCAGGAGGCGGAGGAGGCCGTGGTAGAGGCGACTGATCGGGCTGAGGGGGTTGTCGAGGCGAGCGAGGCTGCGCTCGCGCCACCCGCCCCGCAGCCACCTGCGGGACATGCCGACTCGCTCGTCACCATGTTGACCGGAGCACTACGAGCAGTGGCGGGAGGCGGCCACATGCACTATCATGTGCGTGTCCTGGCCGGACGCCCGTCATGCGTGGGCCAACGGACGGACTGGGAGTGTTGCTGCGACGGCACCCCGGCTTTGTGCGGCCCCAAGTACCCATGCATGGCGACCCATCAGCGGGCAGTCCCCTGCCCGACCACGGCCACGGTGAGGGCGGAGTTCCGCCATGTCAGGGACGCGTTCCACGACGCGACTCGCGCCGCCGTGTGTGAGGCTTCCGAGAAGGCACGCGCGGCTGGTGGGGTGCGCAGGGTGAGGCGGCGGACGGCCCAGGAGATGAAGGAGAGCGAGACATGCCGTCAGTGAGGTCGGGCGCAATGTCATTGGGTGGGGCACACGGACGTGTAACACTTGCACTTTGCGCGTACTGCTGGGTTACATCCAGGCTGCGTCACACTATGCAACCGAAAGGCCGCGTTGCTACTGCAAACGATGCGACGCCTCACTCTGTAGCAAACCGCTGCCGCGCCTATCCCACAGCCGCTGCCCCCCCCCCCCTCGCGCACCGTCCTGCGACCTCGCGTGGATCCACGCCACCAGCAGCTTGCACTTGCACTTTGCGCGTACTGCTGGGTTACATCAAGGCTGCGTCACACTATGCAACCGGAAAGGCCGCGTTGCTACTGCAAACGATGCGACGCTCACTCTGTAGCAACCGCTGCCGCGCCTATCCCACAGCCGCTGCCCCCCCCCCCCCCCCCCGCGCGGGATCCCCGCCATCAGCAGCTTGCACTTGCACTTTGCGCGTACTGCTGGGTTACATCCAGGCGGCGTCACACCGGAAAGGCTGCGTTGCTACTGCAAACGATGCTACGCCTCACTCGGTAGCAACCGCTGCCCCGCCCATCCCACTCGGGATGCTGAGAGCAGCTAAAGGGCACCGGGGGCGGGGCAAGAGGGAGCAGGGCCAATGATTGTGGAAGAGCGGGGACCCGCTTGCATGCCATCGTATTATATCTTGCACAATATCTGTTGCTGCACTCATATCTCACATCACTAGCTTAGCTATAGTGATTCCCCCCCCCCCCCCCCCCCCCGCACCGCGTACGCACAAGCCTGGGTATACGCATCAACTGCCCGCCGGGATGAGAAACTGGTATTGGTAGTGTGTCTGTGGGGTGGAGGGGGGGCAAAAGAGCTGCCAATTGCTGCCAAGCTGGTGCGTTACATTGGGGCAGGCGCTGGGCAGACAATTGGGGCTCGCTTCAGAGCATTGTCTAGTGCCTATGCGGCTGCGCCGCCTCCGCCGCATGCAGACTCTGCGGGCTCACCAGCACCGCCACCTCAGTCATGCGGCCCTGCATCCCGCAGCCCGCCGCCGTCAGCCAGATCAGAGGTATCCAGAAGCCAGTGCTGGGGTTGTTGCGGCATGACCGCATAGTTTTCAGCGGCTGCCGTCCACAGCTTGTAATGCATCCCTTTCCGCCGATTCCGCTGTATGCGCTGTCTTTGCGCCGCGCTGCCCCGGCCGCCGCGCCTTGGCGCCGCGCTGCCCCAGCCGCCGCGCCTTGGCGCCGCGCTGCCCCGGCCGCCGCGCCTTGGCGCCGCGCTGCCCCGGCCGCCGCGCCTTGGCGCCGCGCTGCCCCGGCCGCCGCGCCTTGGCGCCGCGCTGCCCCGGCCGCCGCGCCTTGGCGCCGCGCTGCCCCGGCCACCGCGCCTTGGCGCCGCGCTGGGTATCGAGTCCTCCCCTCCCTAGTGAGCGCGTCCACCTGCGCCTTGCGCTCGGGGCCGTCCTCCTCCGTCACCACATTCTGCAACCCCCACCGCGTGACGAACCACGCAGCTCCTTGCATGCGCTTGTACATGTGCCCAAGCACCGCCTGGGGACGCGAAGCTCCTTCTCGGTCATGATCGCCTTCACCCGGGCCTCCTCGAGCAGCGGACCGGCGTTAAGAATGGAAAACGTTTCCATGTGGTGCAAGCAGTCCTCCATGACCCAGCCGGACTGCACCGTCACCTTGCCTGACCCTGCAGTCATGGAGGGGAATGCCGTCACGCCCACGCCCACGCCCACGCCCGGGGGGGGGGGGGGGGTTACCTTTCGATTCTTGGACACTGCAAACGAAGGGCGCAACCCGCGTTCAAAGTTGCTGGGTATCGGGACTAAAGCCTGGCGCCGGTCTTCCTGCTTCATAGCTCGGAATCCAATGTGGCCCTGCACGGTGACAAACTTCCTCCAGAAGTCCCTTCCCAAGCCCAAAAAAACAGGTGGAACGGCGCGAGGGGGAAGAGGTTGATCATGCTGACATAGCCCAGGACCACATGCACATGGCACACGCCATGGCAGCCAGTGTTCTGCTTGGCCTCCGCCAGCCGGGTTGTGTTGAACGCACGCCGGGCAAGGTGCGTGATTCACTGGACAAGTCATCGCCTTGATGGACGGTTACCAAGCGAGCCTCCCCGTCCGCATCCACAGGGGGGTGCTCCTGGGCAGCCGCCATAGCCTCCACAACCTGCCACGCCGACCGGGCGGGTGCGTGTGATTCCATACAACCGCAGTTGAGTGGTGCCACCAGCACGCAGGCCGGGCCCACTCACCTCTGAACGCAGAAGGTCCCACAATGTCACCGTCCTCGAAAACAGCGCGCCACTGGGTCGCCCCGCCGTAGTCCTCCAACACCCACTCGATAACGACGCCGGTTATCACGCCGTAGTGCCATACTCCCCGGAACTTCTTGGCGATGACCTTCATGTAGAAGTCGCCGGGATCGCCTTTCCATATCACGCCCTCATCGCGGGTTCGACGCCCGCCGGCGGCCACGCAGGCGCGTCGATGTCCATACCGTCTTCGCCAACGGGGTCCTCCCCCACGCCCATCACATCGTCCACCTTCGAGCCGCCGTCGTCCGAGACCGGCGCCGGCGGGCCGTTTCCGACGGCTGCAGCTACTCCTGCTGCCGCGCTTGTTGCTGCTGTTGCTGCTGCTGCCGCCCCTGCTGCTGCTGCTTGTGATAAGGCGGCCTTGCGGCGCAACTTAGCCGCACGCTTCAACGAGTGGCTACAGTTCGGGAATTTTAGGAAGTGCCGCTCTCGCGCCGTCCTTTCACTACTACCCGTCACGATGCCCGTGGCAGTGCTTGCATGTGTACACGCCATCCTTCGACACACTCGCTATCCATCCCTTTGCCGGCATGCCTGCTGCCGCGCGCGGGGGGCGGGGGGGGGGGGGGGGGGGGTTGAGAGTTGGGGTGGATGTAACCCACCACCGGCAGGCAACACAGATGCGAGTGCGCGGCTGTCCGCGCTTGATTCAACGGTGAGCGGCGGTGACCGTGAGGCGACCCCGTACTTCATGCGCGTGCTGGGGCGTTACACAATCATCAGCAGTTAGGGCGGCTGCATTAAAACGCGCACCTACGAACACCACCTACCGCCTACCACCAACCCTAAACCACCTACATCCGCCCACACCTCCGCCCGTCGTGCCGCACATCGCGGCACACCGCGGGGTCAGCGGTCAGCGATGTGCGGTCAGCGATGTGCGGCGATGTGCAATGAGTGCGTACATCCGCCTGTACTTAGCCCGGGTGCTCCGCGTCGGCGGGCGACACGCGAGCCCGCGTGCGCATATCAATTTAATGAAATTATGGAAACGAGAAATTCATATAGTACTTTATAGGTCGCGCGCGATAGTCGTCGCTACTGGGTATGAAATCCACGTCCCTCGTCCGTCCCGTATCGTCCCCGTATGTCGTCGTTCGTCACCAGTAGGGCACATTTACGTCACATCTGAATCTCACAGTGAGGGTCGTCTGATGCATCTGCCCGTGCTCATTCCGCACCCTCTTATGGTGTTGCTTCCACCGCGCATCATCGTCCATAATATTATTGTTGTAGTGGATGTTTCCTATTGCCTTTTCGGGTGGTTTCCTGATCGCTTTTTGCAGCTAGCTCAGGTATTGTACAGGAAATGACCGAATGTGAGGGCATATGCGATGGATGTCGCCGAACGGGCAACTCAGCCGTCAAGAAATGATCGTCGACGAGCAAGGCACCACAACGGCACCATACAATGGCTGCCAGAAGGCAGCTAAGGGAATTACCTAGCTGAACTCGCACCGCCTTGCCGGTTAACGACGGTTTGGGGCCAGCCTAGATCCGATTTCCAATTGAAAACCAATCGACAATCTGTCTTACTGGCCGTATTGTTCCCCATTCCCGAGACTATGCCTATTGACCAGTGAGCGAGATAACTCCTCAGAGTGCGGCCGAGCCTCTCGGGCCGGTGTCTGCGCATGACGGGGCCTCCTCGTCAGGCCCGTTGCCTGTCGAGTCGGCGCACTCGTTGCCTTCGCGCGAACTCCGTCGTTTCTTGCTTTGCCATCCCCGCTGACAGATCGTCTGCTGCGACATGTTATCCGCGATAGCGAAACATGTTGCTATCCGAAAATTATAAAAGTATGGATACTTGCCCAGCCATCTTCGAGCCGACAGCCCGCCTTCCTTCCGGGCCGCCCGGCGCCCGCACCCGCTTGCTTTGATGCTTTGTATAGTTAACTACTTCTCTACTTCGTTGTTCAGGTATCCGACGTACGCGCCCCGCCCGCCGCCCGCGCCTCCTGCCGTGTTGTGGCTGCATGCAACCCCTCCTGCCAGCGCGCGCTGATTCATGCCCGCCTACTGATTGCGCGCCGGCTTGCCGCACATGGCTTACCTGTCCAACCACCTCCACTGCGCCATCTAGGCCGCCGCCGCTCGGAGCCGCGGCCGATGTTGGATTACAGTGCTATTGACCTTGCAAATGTATAGCGACTATGCACTAATCCTTATTACTACACATCGTGGCTGTGCCCCCTTGGTGTAGATGAGTACATATACACGTCAGCATAACAGTAGTTTACGCTGTTGCGGTGGTATTTCCATGTCCTCCACAGGAGGTAGGTCGATGGAAATTTCAGTTTTCAAGAAATTTCCAATGCCCACCGCTGGTACATCCCTACACGTTATTACTGCACGGCTGGCCGCCGCCGCCGTATAATGTCTTTAGCACATTTCAGTTGCACATTAATAGATATTGAGCAGAGGTTAAATTCGTCCATAAACCCAATTTGCAGAATACTTTCAACGGTGTTCTCGTTTGTCATTTCTCATAATCACCAATAGCTGAACAGCCGGCACCCAAATTGCGCTTCCCGGCGGCCACACTATCACCTATATTCGGCCGAACCCCGCTCTAGTGATACCGATGTGATATACATGCCAACACCATGGCTTTATAAGGATCGCAATGATGTGTTCTCCTCTTACGCCGTAATCCGTGAGTACGACGCAACGGACGCACTGTTGCTCAGTCAATTAAATAACGATTTTCCCGTTGTTACTACCACCGATCGACGCCGGTCTGCTAATGATATACTAAAACGAATTCAGACCTTTATATTTAAACATGTAACCAAGCATGCAAGCCGTTAAATTCCCTTCAAGCAGTAGGGCCCCGGCTTCAACTAGAGAAATACCATTGCTCTAAGATACCCGGCAAAACACATTGCCACTCACCTACCGAATCAGAAAAAACACACACAAAGCAGTTAAGCGCCTTTTTAGACACAGAATTATTGGGTAATCGCTTCCGCCTTATGCTGCACTTATCATATGTGTCCGAGCATGCAATGGTGGCATGAGCATTTGCATTGACTACCGACAGTTGCATGTATAGAACCGCCGAATGAAATTCCCACTACCACGTACGCCACCATGCTCTTAGTAGATTTGCTATCCGGCGATATTGTATATTCTGCCCTCGACAGAGTTTCGGTCTAACACCAACTTGAAATCAAACATTATATACGGATGCCCGCACCGAATCGTTCAAAACTCAGTTCGGTCGGTTCGAATTCCGGGTCATGACATTTGGACTGTCCAATAACCCGTCGGCGTTTCAACGCTTGATGCTGAGTAACGTTTTGCATTTGCATATCACCGCGTTTATTCATGTCTATTTTAATTGACAACGTTTTGGTATTTAGTATCTCCCTCGATAAACACTTAATACACCTGAAAACCACGCTTGTTTTGCTTGACAAACATCACATACTGCTGCAACTGTCTTAGCGAACACGAATATTTGGGCCATTACATAGCCAACGGGGCACGCGCCCTTCCAATGTTTACATTGTTGCCATTTGCGATTGGCCCCCAACAGTAATTCAACCTATCTTGCACCGTGGAATTCATTTTGCACCGTAGGGTTTGGTTAGACCCTAGTTCCCGGGGCTCCTATCATTACTTAAGACTCACGGGTGGTGTAGCTTGGGTTTGTAGACCTAGGGTGCAGTGCAGCATTCATCAGCGTGCATGCCAACCGCGACGCATATCCAATGCTGGTTTTGGAGCATTTTGTCCAAAATAGGACAAAGTGGAGGCATATCCAATGCTGGTTAGGAGCATTTTGTCCAAAATGGGACAAAGTGGAGGCATGTCAATAACTGTGATGATTAAATCCATGCCTAGCCACATGATGTTGCTATCAATTCGCTCGTTGAGCATCCCCAACTCAACCAATTCGTTCTTCGTCGTGGCGTTAAGCTTGACGACGCCGCTGGGTTTTCGTTGCGCGGGGATGGTTGATATAACGTGGACGCAGTTGTTTCGTAGTGGCTGGCTGATTTGCCACCCATCCGTAGTTTGCGCGTATGTCTTCACGTCTTCACTTCTTCATGTCTCACGACTATGTCTTCACGACGCTTGTACCGTACCACTTCTTTTTTACCATGGTGCCGTCCACGTTGAACTTCTCGCGACTTCCCGATGCGTCGTGGATGGGCTTCGCGTACGACAGAGGGATGGCTTCTACAAGCTTCCAAGGAAGCGCCAAGCACTTCTCCTAGCTTGTGTCAACCGACTTCTTCCCTTCTTTTGTCTGCGCATACAAACATAGGGGCATGAGAGGTTTGCCCTATGCACCGGAATAGAAGGGCTCGTAAACAGTCGCGGTCAACGTGTCTTCGATAGCTAGTCTCGCGCGACTTCACATGCCCGATGGCGAATCTCGACTCCCAATCACCAAGTGTTTTAGGACACTTGTCTTCCTCATGCACCTAATGATGGCCAAGACCGCGAGCAATGTCAATGCCGAGCGAGACAAAATGACAAGCAAGGTAAATTGCACCAAATTGTTTTGTCCCGTAAAGGACAAAAATGTAAAAGAATGGGACTCACATCCGAGACGCCGATCATGACAACGAGATTTGTGCCCTTCGCATCGCTGGCGATGCGTTTTCGTGACGCCTATATATGGCGTGAAGTGTTTTCTTGGCGCCGGCTTAAGTCCCTGGATGGCGCTGTCTTCTTGAAGCACTTGAGCTCGAACCGTGGCTTCAACGCGAGAGGGGTCGAGAACGCTTACATTAATCCCGGAATGTTTGTCTTTGCACGGTTTTTATAGCAGGGGAGGAAGGAAGGCATTTGTATTAAAGCATACGAAATATGGTGGGGGAAGGATCACCTTATTTTGTCGTCCACCTTCTAACCTTTTACCGATTTCCTTCTGGTTATGATAGACCGATTTTGCCCCCCTGATGACAGACCGATATTTACTATGGGTACGGTGGAGTGTAGTCAGCTTGGCAGTTATCGCCTTTTTTTAGCTGTGCGACCACGATGAATAGTAGTATGTAGTCGCCACATGTACAAAGTCTAATGGTAGTACGGCTGTAATCGTCGCGTTGTAGTGCTCGCGTAGTTGAAAGTAAAGTTCGCCCCGCGGGTCATCTGCCGAAGGCCTCCCCAGACTTGACCTCATGCGCCAACGCCAGTCGTAGGTTTTGCATATAGCCATCATACTATTAGACCGTTGCCTCGTTCGAACTCCAAAGGGCTAATGCATCCACCGGGTAAACCCGGGACACATACGGGTCTGGACGATATTGGAATGCCCTGAAATAACAGAGCCGGGACGAATCGAACCGGGGACCTCCGGAGTAGGAGATCACCGCTCTATATACCGGGCGGACAGACAACGAGGTAGTGTAGTACTGTAGTGCGACTAGTGCCTCGGGGACTTTTGTATGTGAGGATAAATCCAACATGGTTTTGTTGTATCGTCATTCCGGGACCGGTACGGTAATTAGGGAAATTTCTGTTAAAGGTAGGTACGCGACTGTACCGGTACCGATAAGAGCGCGCTGCGGGCGGGACCTACAGAGCGCACCCGCCCACCACATCAGCCAGCTCAACTGGCAGGATATAAGCTCATACACCATCCCGCGGCCAGAGGCCCGGGTCAACTACGGGGAGGGGGGTCTACGGGCGGTAGCCGGGGCGGCGGACTTGGGGTGTGCCGCCCTAGCCGGCGCGGGCGTGCTTCAGGCGGCGGTTGGCGGTCTCGTCGCAGCGGAGATGGTGCTCCCAGCAGTCCCGGCTGTGCAACGAGCTGGGCATGCACAAGGTGATGTTGCACTGCACACAGTAGCACGAGCTCCATTGCTCCTCGCCCTCGTCACGGTAGCAACGGCAGCACCTTGACTGCTTGCTGCGGCCGTTCGCGTATCGCCCGTGGTTGCCAGGGGCGTGCTGGCCGTCGGTGAAGCCAGGTAGCGCTTGGGCGCGATGGCGAGGCGGTGGCCGGCGGGACGGGATGGCGCCAGGTCTCCCTCCAGCCCTGGCTGGCTGCCTTGCGACTCGGCAGACATGTCAAGGTTGTCGGCAGGCAGGGGCTCGGTGGCTGGGATAGAGGCTGGGGAAGAGTTCGCAAGGATGGACGGGATCTCTGTGTGGGTGCGGGTGTCGGGAACGACATTGCCTGTAACGCGACTGCCACCCAGCGCACTCGCACTCGCATCAGCAGCAGCGGCAGGGCGGGGCGGCACGAAAGGGCCGACGGCAGTCACTTGACCTCGTGGCGCAGAGGCAGCCGAAGGAGGGGTGCGACCATCAGTAGCTTGCTCGCGGCGGAGTGTCTGGTCGGGCTCTTGGACATCGGCCGGGGCATGGTCCCAGCGGACCCTCCATTTGCCATCACCGACGGACTCGGTAACGTTGCCGAACGGCTGAGCATGCTAGCACCGACGCTGGTCGCCACTCAGGGGTTAAAATGTGGCCTCGGCAGGCTGATACACGAGCGCCTTTGGTGATGGAGGTCCTCATAGCGTCGTGTGGGTGGCTGAACAGGTGGGTGAGCGAGTTTGAATATTTTTAAAAGTTTGAAAACGGCAAAACGGTGTTGACCACTTTTTGGCGGCCGGTATGCTTTATGTATCCCGGGGGATATTAAGACAGGCCCTTTAGGCCCCCCGTAGGCCAGTTGAAATGCTCTAACTATGTTTGGCATGATCCCATTTGGGCCTCTCAAGTTTGTGTGATATGTACAACAAATGTTGGATATATCTAACAAATATCCCCGAGGCACTAGTGCCTCGGGGACTTTTGTATGTGAGGATAAATCCAACATGGTTTTGTTGTATCGTCATTCCGGGACCGGTACGGTAATTAGGGAAATTTCTGTTAAAGGTAGGTACGCGACTGTACCGGTACCGATAAGAGCGCGCTCCGGGCGGGACCTACAGAGCGCACCCGCCCACAACATCAGCCAGCTCAACTGGCAGGATATAAGCTCATACACCATCCCGCGGCCAGAGGCCCGGGTCAACTACGGGGAGGGGGGTCTACGGGCGGTAGCCGGGGCGGCGGACTTGGGGTGTGCCGCCCTAGCCGGCGCGGGCGTGCTTCAGGCGGCGGATGGCGGTCTCGTCGCAGTGGAGATGGTGCTCCCAGCAGTCCCGGCTGTGCAACGAGCTAGGCATGCACAAGGTGATGTTGCACTGCACACAGTAGCACGAGCTCCATTGATCCTCGCCCTCGTCACGGTAGCAACGGCAGCACCTTGACTGCTTGCTGCGGCCGTTCGCGTATCGCCCGTGGTTGCCAGGGGCGTGCTGGCGTCGGTGAAGCCAGGTAGCGCTTGGGCGCGATGGCGAGGCGGTGGCCGGCGGGACGGGATGGCGCCAGGTCTCCCTCCAGCCCTGGCTGGCTGCCTTGCGACTCGGCAGACATGTCAAGGTTGTCGGCAGGCAGGGGCTCGGTGGCTGGGATAGAGGCTGGGGAAGAGTTCGCAAGGATGGACGGGATCTCTGTGTGGGTGCGGGTGTCGGGAACGACATTGCCTGTAACGCGACTGCCACCCAGCGCACTCGCACTCGCATCAGCAGCAGCGGCAGGGCGGGGCGGCACGGAAGGGCCGACGGCAGTCACTTGACCTCGTGGCGCAGAGGCAGCCGAAGGAGGGGTGCGACCATCAGTAGCTTGCTCGCGGCGGAGTGTCTGGTCGGGCTCTTGGACATCGGCCGGGGCATGGTCCCAGCGGACCCTCCATTTGCCATCACCGACGGACTCGGTAACGTTGCCGAACAGCTGAGCATGCTAGCACCGACGCTGGTCGCCACTCAGGGGTTAAAATGTGGCCTCGGCAGGCTGATACACGAGCGCCTTTGGTGACGGAGGTCCTCATAGCGTCGTGTGGGTGGCTGAACAGGTGGGT
>VCJN01002805.1:0-73689 GCA_006384855.1 Tetraselmis striata
GCTGCGAAGTTCAAATGCGAAGAGTCGGCAGATAAAGGGATGCATCTAGCACTCCATCTAAGCTTTCTTTCTGCCTCAAACTGCTACTGATGACGCCGGGGCATGGCTCAGAGTCTATCTAAGTTGTGCGTTTAATTAGTTAAAAACATCACGGCTGGCAACCACGCACTCCCAACCTTTTGACGATATAGTGGTCCCGGACCGGGTTTGGAAAGCATTTCCCTGGACTGGTGTGGCTATTATGCGACATCCTCACGAGTCTAGCTCTGCTCCAACCCGCCGATGCTGGGGCGAATACGCGAGTCCATTCCAACTGATCGGCATCCGCTTTGAGGCGTCTCTTCTGACGCGTCCATTTTCAGGTGAGCCCGCAATACACAGAGACCTGGTCAGCCCAGTGTTCCTCAAGCTCCTCGCACTCACGGTACATGGTGCAGTCGCCATCATCCTCATCATACTCGACCACCCAGCAGTCGGCAGGAATGCCGGGGAGGTCGCCGATAATGATTCCCTTGCAGAGGGTCTTGCAGTGCCCCATGGAGCCGTCGTAGCTCTTCCGCCTCCCATCGAAGTTTGTGTACTCGTAGCCTCTCCTCATCTTGAACCTGCCGCTGTAATCCTTGCACCGCATGTTCTTTTGCTGGTCGATCCAGTCCTGCTGATCATCGTCATTAGGGCAGTCCAGCTTGGAATGCGAGTAACAGTTCGATATGCTGTACAGCACATCGCTCCCAATCTCCTCGTTCGACCACCTGTAGTTGCCGTTGCTGTGCTGGTAGCAGTAGCACTTGCCGCTCTGGGTGTTCTCGACGATGTACATATACCCGTCATCCCGCTTGCAGCGGCTCATGCAGGTGCCCAGATCATCGTACTTGCGCAACCAGCCCCGCCCGCCGCCGCTTGACTTAAGAGTGTAGTGGTGATAAATGTGCACGCAGTCGGCCAAGTCGCCAGCCCGAGTGAGCGAGCGGGCGGCGGAACCGCCACCGTCACTGCTACTGCTGGCGCTACTGTTACTCTCCTGGCAGTCGCTGACGTCGTGAACCAGGTCATCGTTGGCATCGTTGGACCAGCGGTAGTCGCTGTCTGGTCTCCAGCAATAGCAGGTGCCAGTGGCCTGGTTCTCGACCACGTACTTATATCCGCTCGTGCACTGGCTGAGGCAGCCGTCCAAGTCGTCGTGCTTTTCCGACCAGCCCCTGCCACCGCTCCGAGGCTTGAGGGTCTGCCCGCGGCGGACGATCTCAGCACACCGGCCGGACGCGTGAAGTGCCCTAGACGAGTCGCCAGGCACAGGCAAGATCACCAGGAGTGCGCCAACAGCCAGCAGGGCCGCTGCAGGAAAAAGAGGGGGCATGGCGAATATATATTCCCAGAACCCGCCGCTGTTTGAAAAAGCCGCGCCGGCCGTGCTATTGACGCAATGGGGGCGAGCTCTGCGTTACTACACCTTCACGCGGGCTCTTCGGCGTCTGGACTGAAGTCTTCCTGGTGCTGCCGGAAATTTTTATGTGCGAAGAGCGAAGTCTACCCTTGGTGTGGCTGCTTCATCAGCTCGACGACACTTGTGACGCGCCGGGTGGTCAGTGAGGTGCTGGAGCCTCGCGTGACGACGCACCGGGGCGGGGCGGCTCGCAGGGCGCACGCGCGGAATGACCAGCAGCCCCGGTGCGCGACAGGTGTAGCGTCCGGAATGTTTATCGTCGTACTACCAGGGTACTACCAAGTATTAATAAGGGTTTGCAGGTGGGGCGGTTATTTCCGGGCGTAGGTAAAAAATACCAGTACGACTGCGCGCCCGCACACGGACACGTAATTACACGTAGCAACACTCGCTTCAAAAACATTATTAAATAAAAATAACAGATAGCGCGCTAGGAACAATAATACAAATCCACCACAAAAATACTAGCGACTGTGTAGGAGATCAATAAGCACAAGCCGCTTTCAAAAAGCGGCCTCCAACTAATCCTTACCCGTACAGGCACCATTGCGAGACGGGGTGGATGAGTGATGCGCGTCGGTTGAGAGTCCGGGACAGCCACCGTGTGCGAGGGTGATCCTTGGCCACGTCGTGCAGCTCAGCGTGGCTTCGGCAACGGGATGACCGACGAATCTACGCTGCCCGATGGACTCGTAGCGCTAGTGTTATGCAGCACCTACTACATCTGCACACTCACACCTACATCTGTACCGTACCGCAGGCGGGTGTGCAGCATCACCGGACGACCTGCTGTCACGACCCGAATTAGAAATAGGCTGCCGTAACGCGGATGACAGTGCTGCGCATTTATTGGTGGCGCAGTCGGGGAGTAAGATTATTGCCCCAACTCGCATTACTCGAATGGGCCGACGCCCAAACGGGTAGGGCGGACCTTTCGTGGTCAGTGCCGGGTATTTTGATGGCAGTGTTTTAGACGGTGATCCAACAGTGTTGGAAATTCCGTCACTGGCCTTTAATTAGTCTTGCAGAATGCTTCGGCAATTTGCTTGATGACTATAACGGAGCGTCGCCTGCCGAGGGCTTTTCGTAACTGGATTGCTGCCTAAACGGCCGTCGTAGAGACGCTGCAAGGGTTTCACTGGTGCCAGTCCTGTCCCGGGGGCGAAAAAACCATTCTATCACACGCGTACATGAGAACGGATTAGTCGCTACATCACGCCGCGCAGTTTCACGCCGCGCAGTAAACCCCGCGTAATATGAAGTTATTTCAACTTTTTATTGTGGGTGCGGACGTACACGTACTTTGAAGAGCGACGCGTTCTGTAATAAGAACGCACGTGCCATGGCCTTGTTTCGATTCAATATCAGACGAAAACAACGGAATCATCACGGATCTAAGACACTTTCCGTGATGATTCTACTGTCATTGCCGGCACCCCAATTTCTACTGTCATTGCAACAAATAATCTCGTCCTTCAAAGTGCGCCCGCACCGTCGCTGCGTCATACAGCAGGGTATGCTCGTCGTCGCGCAGACAGTATCAGTAGTGACACACAGCTTGAGTCCGTACTTGGCCGAGGCACCTTCAACGCAACTAGTTCCGCCCGCTGGTATGACTACTTCCTCAACGATGCTCGTGGGTCGGCCAGCTACGCCGCGGCGGTGCGCGAGGCGTGGGGCCGCCTCCAGGCGGCTATTGCTGGCCGCCTCAGCGACCCGAATGCCCGCGTGATGGAGCGGGAGTCGGAGGCTGCGTCGGGCTCGCAAAAGGAGCTGACGGCATTTCTAGACCATGCCAACAACTCTCGGCTTCAAAATGAGGCGGTGGTAGCTCTCCTTGTCACATGTAGGGAACGGACCTTGTTTACCCAGCTCATCGGCGTCGGGCATGTGGACGGTGGCTATCCCCACTGCGCGGACGGTCATGATTCCGCATGAGATGGGGGAGGTCGCTGCCGAGTACTTCGTTCTGCCTAGCCCATGCATGGCCCTGGTGGTTGGGAGCCAGATCATTCTGCCCTCGATAGAGCACAACCCCGTCAATGGCGACCTCTATGGCGACGCGCTCATGAGCCTCCCGGCACCTTGATACGCTCATTGGCGTGTACGTACAGCACGATGCTATCACAAACGCCTTCCGCGATCACTGTGTTCACGACATGGGTATCGCCGTACGCCCGGAGGTGGACGACTTGTTCCAGCAGGCAGCGCCTCTCGGCAACACCATACCCAGGGATGAACTCAAGGACCATGTGCCATACCCAGAGCTCTCCCTTCCGGCGTTCATCGTTGTGACAGGGAGCTATGATTCCCGGAGCTTGAAGCCCAAGCTGCTAGAGTTCAAGGCTATGCGGTGCGGAGTCAAGTACACTACGGTGCCCTGGGCACGGCTGTGGGCCGGTTTCGGCCCTCCCTGCTCGGCGACATACAACAACGGGAGTTGGCAGTGCGGGATGCGGCGTGGCACAACGCGGAGCCGGGACAGAAGGGCATTCGAATATGTCGGAGTACACGGGCATGGTCTTCGGCACAATGGGTGAGGTGAGCAAGGGGGTGTGCCGCACTGTGCGCGGTGTCGCGTGCCTGGCCGCGGATCGGGGTGCCCTCTCATCGTGGGGCACTCAGTACGCCACCACCCGGGCTCACCAGGAGGCCTTACTCGCAAGAGAATTCCTCGGGCCGGGTCCTGAGCTTGGTGGCGGCTCGAGAGCGCGCTCGCTAGCTCATCGGACGGCGCAGATTTGTCCGCCATCATGTTGCTGAAGCTGCACAGCACGTCCGTGGATCACCCTCGCACGGATCACGTGCACGCGTGACCCGGACTCTGAACCGTGCGTGCATCACTCATCCATGCAGGATGCGGGCCGCGTTTAGGCGGCTTGCTGTGTTGATATTTTAGTACTGCTTTATTTAGCGGTGGATTTGTTATTTACTATTTTGTAATTCACTCTAGAGTAGTGCGCTGCTGTGTCACGCAGGAGGGAAGCTGCTGCGAGTATTGTAGCAGTACCCGGGTACTAGTAGCGACTAGAGGTGGATTTGTTCCTGGCCTTTTTGTAATTCACACCAGTAGCGACTACAGAGAGAGAGAGAGAAGAGAGAGACCCCGCTCATTCACAGCGCCTCCCAGACTACGGCTGCAAATTCCGGCACCGCAGTTGGAGGCAAGAGCGCAGTGTAACGTCAACATCTGACCGCACGCGGCGTATTGATGCAACGCGTCGCCAGGCCAAGTCTCCAACCGCCACAGCGGCCCACTCCCAATGTGCGGCGGACGTAGGCGACACCGCGGTGATACGAAAATTCGCGAGTGCCCTGCTGGGCCTCTCATGGGGCCGATACCAGCAAGCGGAACTATACCCAGCGCCCCCACACAGACGCTGCACGGAGCCCGAATTCCACGCCATATGCCGGGCTTACTAGTACGGGTGCACCGCGGGTGACGGCACCTGAGTGTGCCACCATGCTCCGGACTGGGCTCAGGCTCGGCGCCATGCTCATGGTGACACATATTGACACATCAGCATCGCAGGCCATCAACTGCGCCAGGCTGCAGATTGACGGCATCCAACGGCGCCCGTTGACCCCCCTTTTGACTGCCTCACTTGCCTCTAGCACACGGTATGTATTGAAAAAGAGCCCCCACCACGGCATGGCATCCAGCGAGGCAGCCGCGTCGGTCGCCGTGTGGCCTACGGCCCGCTGCTTGTGGGGAGGGGCGCGTGACTTGGGGAGGCCGCGCGCTCGTCAGTCGTCCTCAAAGCACTCGTCGATGTGGTCGTCCACGAGGTCGTCGCCAAACTCGTCGTCCAGCGGCGCCGGGCCGCGCCCCTCCGGCTCCACGCGCGCCGCGGCCACGATGGCCTTGATGTCGTCCTCGCCCTGCTCGCACGGGTTGGATTGCGGCGGCATGTTGATGCGCGCCTGCAGCCCCGGCGGCAGGTCCTTCGCAAACCAGGGGTGGTCGATGACGCCCGCGACATTGATGCGCTGCGTGGGGTCGGCCACAAAGATGCGCTGCAGCAGGTCCACGCACTCCTCGCTCAGGCGCAGCGAGGAGGGGATGGAGTACGTGACGCTCATGATGCGCTGGATGGCCTTGCGGAAGTTGCGCGGGTCGGTGGGGTCCTCGAACGGGTACGCCCCCACCAGCATCACGTACAGCGTGACGCCGCACGACCACACGTCCGCGCTCTCGCCCTGCGCAGAACAACACCGCCGCACCGACGCGTCAGCCAACCGGCAGGAGCCGGGCGCCGCACCCTAACTAGGCCCCTAGCCTTCAAACCCAATGCTCCCGAGGCACTTCAGACTAAAATCCGTATTGCGGCTACAAGCCCTAGATACACACCTGGGAACCCTAGGGTCCCATCCCTAACCAGGCATCAAACCCTACATGTAATGTCTAGGAACCCTAGGTGCACTAGCGTCCAAACCCCAGGCTCCAAAATCCTAGATCGGTTCCAAGCCCTTGCTATCACCATGGCCTCCACTAGTCCTAAGCCGTCACTAACCTGGAACGGAAGATGTACATGCGAGGGCATAGGGCTACACGACCGCAGACTGCCTCCGCCCAGGCCTGAGCGTCGCTGTGAGTGGCAAACTTCCGGGGAAACAATGCCACGTATGTGCGCCATAGCTACTAGGGTTTGGCGGGCACGTATGGGGCATCGCGCTCAGAGTGTGAGCTCGGGAACGGGTACGGATTGTACGGCGCGGGTGGGGGGTGGTGTCATTGCGGGTTGGGACATGACAACACGAAGACCTGCTTTACGGAGAGAAAAGAGTGGGCCGCTGTTGCAGACACAGGGCGGGCATGCCACGGCCTTGGAGCTCGGATGATGAGCCAATGAGATGCCGGGGATGCGCCGGTGATGACTAATCCTTAGGACTGGCGGGCGCGATATGTGAAGGACGGGCGCACGGGTAATACACTGTCCCACATGATTTCTTGCATGTTTTTTGGGCGTTATATAATAGTTTGATTCCTTACTTGGGTTGTTTCTATTGCTCAATACGAGTCGGAAATAGCTCCAACACGAATAAGCATGTAAGCTGAATGTATTGTGTGGCGAGACCGCTCGTGATGAAGGGTGCACCTGTTGGTGATGGTGCAGCCTGCGTGTAGTCACGTGCACGGGGCACCTGGTGTGCATGATGCAAGCACAGCAGTGCTACGTCGGATGGAAATAAAAATGTATATTCGGTGGAGCACGTGAGCGCACGGTTCGCCGCCGAGAATACTTTACTATGACGCAAGAACAGACGGATCCGCGCGTGCCATTGCGCCGATCATCCACGTGAGCGCAACCCTGGTAATGGTGCACGACATGGGTGTCTCATCGCCTGGCATTTAGGGTTATAGTGGTCAGCGTTTTAGGGTTAGATATGTTGGTATTAGGGTTTAACCGTACGATATGGAGTGTAGAGTTGGTGGGTCTTATCGCAGCTTTACATTGTTAGTGGGTTCAAACCCTAAACCGGGGTCAGGTTGTCGGGCGGAGGGCGGCCTCACCTTGTACTCCTTGCGCTGCAGCACCTCGGGCGCGATGTACGCGGGCGTGCCCACGGTGGACTTTGGCTGCGAGTGGTGCAGCAGCGACTTGCTGTAGCCAAAGTCGCAGATCTTGACGTCGGGCATGCTGCCGGACGTGGTCGCCGCCAGCAGCGTGTTCTCCAGCTTCAGGTCTCGGTGGCACACCCCCTGCCGCCGCGCGCCACCGCTCAACCACAGCTGGCGTACAAAGGCCCCACCCGGCGCACTTGAACAGCGGGCGTTAAAGCCAAGTGCAGCGGTGCTGACCGCCCCCCAAGTACGCTCCGCCACAGTTCAAGCATGAGACAAGCCCCCCCACCCCCCTCTCACGCTGCATCGCCATGCCGGCACTCAGATGGGCTCCGCGCGACACTTTGTGGTGCATCAGTCAGGCCCTGGCTGGTTAGTGGGAGATCACCCCACGGGAACGGGCAGAGGAGGAGGGGGGGGGGGGGGGGGGGGGGGGACGCACCGACTTGTGGCAGTAGGAGACCCCCGAGATGAGCTGCTGGAAGTAGTAGCGCGCGTCCTTCTCGCTGAAGCGCCCCTGCTTGGAGATCTGGTCAAACAGCTCGCCGCCCTCCGCGTACTCCATCACGATGGCCAGGTGCTCCGGCGTCACAAACACCTGCCGCGCCGGAGCACAGGGGGGGGGGGGGGGGTCAGGGGCGCGCCCCGCGCAGTGTGCTGCCCAGGATGGCGGCGGCCACGGAGCTCCGGTGAGCAAACACATACTCAGCTCAGAGGCGGCGGCCAGGGCTCTGCGTACTCCCGTCTTGGCATAGAACCCTGGGGGACTGGGCGAAGCCCACGGAGTATGGGACGGCCCCACGCAGCTTAACATGCCAGTGTTTCCATCCCGGCATGCCGCGGACTTTCCGGCTTTCCAAATGCGAATGCGGTACCGGACACGCGCGCCCAGCGCTGGCTGTAATTCGTCGGAAATAACTCCCTCGCGGAGGAGGCGTCACATTCACGTTGACGACCGCCAAAGCGCACGCCGAATTAACGCGGCAGCACAGAAACAACCGACCCGATGTGGCGAAACACTTCTGTTCATGTTGGGGCCCCGCAACCTCAAACAAATGGCACAGCCCCCCCCCCCCCCCCCCCCCCCAAAAAAAAAAAAACTGTACCCAAGGGATCCAACCGCCGTGGAGGCATCACAGCGGGGGTGGCCATTGGCAGGGGGCGGCGTTTGCGGGCACGGGCTCAGGTCACCGCGCGGAGAGGTGTGGGCAGGGACAGAGGGGGGCCGGGGGGGGTAGGGTAGGGGGGGGGGGGGGGGGGGGGGCTCGCCTCCTTGAAGCGGATGATGTTTGGGTGGTACAGCGAGCGGTGGTTCAGGATCTCCCGCTCCACGTTCTTGTCCACCTGCCACCCGCCGAGCCAAGGCGCCCCGCCCCGCGTCAGTCACAAAAAGCCCTTCCCCCGCCCTTTAATTCCTGCCAGCCCCCCCCCCCCCAAGACCCCCCCTCTCTCTCCCGAGCATCCCTAATACCGGTGCGGACGCAGTCTTCCTAGTAACACAGCGCATAACAAGCCGCCCAACCTGTCAGCAGTATGCCTCATGTGGACATAAGCGCGGGGGAGGGAAGCGCGGGGGGGGGGGGGGGGGGGGTATGGCGAGTGCTCCTGCGTGGTGCATGCCGCTACTCTAAACGTGAGGCTTTGATGCCGGGGGTTTTTACGGGTATGTCGGCACCCATCAGGGGGGGGGGGGGGGAGGGGGGGGAATTTGTGCCCACACGGTTGCTGGAGACCCCGTCACCAACTCGCCAAGTGCGCTATGCTTGACCCCCCCCTCCCCCCCCCTCTCTCCCCTGGCGATGGCAAGCTGCAGCTGCTGGGCCTTGCTTCCGCAGTAAGCGGCACGCGTGGCGCACTCGTGCGTAAGACGGCTCGATATGTCACCCACCACGACCCCCGGGGTTTGCTGTCCCCTGCGCCATGATTGTCTCGTGTGTGTGCGTGCGCCATGCGTGCGCAATGCCGGGAGGGAGCAGATGGCGTGCGGAAGGGCTGCCATCACGGATTCGGCGTTCCTATGTCGGGATTGTTCGTGAAATGTCCGCGCCGGTGTGAGATGCAACGAGTGGATTGGTGGGCCGGCCTCCGGGGTCGATCCCCGGATGCGGCGGGTGCGATATTTGAGCGATGTTAGCGGCTACTCGGGCGAGAGCCCCGCCCCCCCCCCCCCCCCTCCTTGTGCACCCCACTCCCGGTGGCGGGGCAGGCGGCAGAAGGGGCGGCGGACGACGCAAAGCAAACGCACCTTGCTTCCGCGCTCGATGAACTTCACCGCCACCATCTCCCCCGTCGTCTTGTGCTTCATCAGCTTGGCGACGCCAAAGTTCCCGCTGCCAATGTCCTTGACCTGTGTGACCGTGAGCACGGGAGAGGAGCGGGGGGGCGGGGGGGGGGGGGGGTGGGGGAGCCGCGGCCGCATCAGCGGCAAAGACGGAGTTCACCAGTGGAGGGTGAGGTGGGCGGCGATCGGCGGCGGCCCCCTTTACAGAGGCTTTGCCCCCACCTCGTCCCATGGACAAAGGGTGATGTTGGAGAAGGGGAGGGGGGGGGGGGGGGGGGTCTGAGCCGCCCTCTGTCGCTGAGCGCCCCCCCCCCTCTTCCCCCAAACACACACACACACACACACCACCACCCAAATGAGAGCGCGCCTCAGCCGTTCGACAAGTTTCGGAGCGAGAGGAAGGCTGTGATGCGAGAGCGGTGGAAGGAGAGGGGAATGAGGAGAGGGGGTGAAGGGGTGGGGGGGGGGGGGGGGGGGTACAACCCTGCCTCCAGCTAGCCGCAAGCCGGCAAAAGGTGCTGCGGGAGGAGGCGGCTCACAGCGGCCCGCTACAGCCCCCCCTTCCCCGCAGTGTGGGTATGTTAGCACTCCCCCCCCCCCCCCCCCCCCCTTTTTTTAAAACCCCAAACCCATCCACAGTTGGGGAGCCCCTTGGAATGGCATCCCTTGTGACCGCGCAGCAAACTGTGGTTCCTTGCCGCAGTGGCAACTTGGGGCGGGGGGGGGGGGGGGGGGGGGGGCACCCCCAGAGCCTTGCTCTTTACATTGCGCCCAAGTAATAGACATACAGCGACTGGGCTGGTAAATATATCCGTGTCGATAGATAAATATTCAGGTAACGCACCGCCTACTGCTTCGCCGCACCGGGTTGCGGGGCGCCGCTTGGAGCCCAGGCGTTTGGTAAGGGGGGGGGGGGGGGGGGGGGGGTGCTGGCCCAGACCAGCGCCAGCGGGGGCGAGGTAGTGCGCGGCGGCGGCTTTTTCGCGGGTGATCGGAGGGGCGTCGACGGAGGGGCTGCGAATTCGCTGAAGGAGCCGCCAACACTACGGCAAATAAAAGGCTGATATCTGCCGCGGGGCTGTGCGGGGCCGCGCCGCGCCCTTCCGGTCTGGCAGCGCGCGGGCGGCGGGGGCGCACCATGTCATACTGATCCGCCATTGCGTATGGATCCCGCGGACAGCAGGGATGTCAGGGCGATGGAAGTGGGCCCAGGCCGTGGCGGGCGCGGCGGCGGTGGGCGCGGCAGCGATCGCGCGGTCGCCCCTGCCGGCGCGGCCAGCCGGGCGGCTGCGCAGGGGGTGAATAACTTAATTTATGGCTTGGAACAGTTGCGACAGGCGGTGGTCGCTACCGGTACCAGTACTGGGGCTGACGGAAACCACGCTGTCAGCACGGCTTCCAGGCGCAAGCAGGAAGCAGTGAGGCCAGGAAGGGGAGGCGATCTCAGGGGCTCGACTGGCGCTTCGCTTTTGATGCTGCGGCGGGAGAAACGTGAGGTATCGGCAATAAGATGGCAGTTCGAGCGCAGGCCGGGCGGGCGGAGTGCGGTGGGTCCTCAAGCAAGGCGGCGCGCAGTACGCGGTAGGATGCTGCCCGCGTTGCTGCACGCCGCCGCCCGACACTTCGTCGTAAATACGCGAGTAAAATGAGAGTAAATAAATAAATCCTCGATGCCGCAACTCGCGATAGCGACTACTCGAATGGGCCAGCGCCCAAACGGGTAGGGCGGACCTTCCTTGCTGGTCAGCGCCGCGTATTTTGATGATGGCATCAGTGTTTTTGACTACCCGTACCGTGATCGTCCAACAGTGTTGGAAATTTGATCATCAGCTTTCAATTAGTTTAGCAATTTTCTTTTTGACTAGAACGTAGCGTCGCCAACCGGGGGCTTGCCGTAATTGGATCGCTGCGTAAAGGAACGGCCGTCGTAGACACTTTAAGCGTTTCACTGTTGCCAGTCCTGTCCCTGGGGCGGGAAAACAAACGAATAATCCTAATAATAATAAATAAGCCGCGCGTTATTTATATTGAGGATCATTGCCTGTGTTTATGGATTATTTAAGGATTATATCGGGAAACTCGAGCCGGAACGAGCTGTATTACGCCTACAGGTATCTCATAGTGGTACCTAAAAGTAAAGCAGACAACGTTCTTGGCGGGGTTGCGGCCACGCGTGCGGCACGTGATGGTGCTCCTGCGCCTGCGTCGCGTCGCTCGCCGGCATGTGTTGCTATGACCCGGGTCATTGGCTGCAAGCGCCCTCGCCGCGCCTGATAGCCTACCCGGGGGCGGGGGTTCCTTAAGTTCCTGGCAGCTAAGTGACTTCGTGGTTCCCTTGGCTCCTTCTTGGTTCTTGGCCCCCTGTCCTCCTGCTCGACCTTGGTTTCAGGCTTATGTCTCTCTTTTGCTGGCAACCTTTCATAGTTGCTGTTAGATCTGTTGTAGTGCGCTTTTGTGAAAGCCCTGATGTAATATAACAAACTTCACCGAAAAGTAAAGCAAAGTAAAGTTCGCCTCGGGACATCGGCCGAAGCCGCCCCAGCACTTGACCACGTGCGCCAACTGCAGTCGTAGGTCTGGCATAGCCCGTAGACAATTGCCTCAGCCGAACCGCGAAGGGCTATTGCATCAACCGGGTAAACCCGGGACACGCCGGGCGGATATTGCCGAAATACATCGGCCAGGAATCGAACCCGGACCTCTCGCATACGAGACGACCGCTCAACCGAGCGGACAAGGGATGTACCTGTCCGCGCCAAACATGGATGCGCCAATAGTTCACGGCTGGAACCCCCTCCCCCCCCCTCAGATATGCATGCCCCACATGTGCGTGTACAACGCCGAGGCGGGTCGTCCTGAGCTACCCGTGCCTGAGGTTTTTCTTTCCGCCCATTTTTGACAAGACTGGCACCAGTGAAACCCCTGCAGTGTCTCTACAACGGCCGTGTAGGCAGAGATCCAGTGGTTACGGAAAGCCCTGGGTAGGCGACGCTCCGTTATAGTCATCAAGCAAATTGCCGAAGCATTCCGAAGAAACTATTGATGCCCAGTAGCGGGTCAATAGTGACAATCAGAATTTATAGCACTGTTGGATCACTATCTAAAACACTGCCGTCAAAATGCCCGGCATTGACCACGAAAGGTCTGCCCTACCCGTTTGGGCATCGGCCCATTCGAGTAATGCGAGTTGGGGCAAACCCCATCCCGCAGAGCAAAACACTTCCGGAGTGCGATATACATGTGCAACGAAAAAGGCAATGTGAGGACTACTACAGAGACATTTTCCCATTCCCATCTAGGCCGTCGTGATGGGAGGGAGGGACCCCGGCGCCCAAAATAAAGGCATTATTTAATAAGTCCTCGGGTGTCGACGCAATAAATATACTACTCCACACCATATCTCCAATAAATCATACACCACGTTGTCTTTGTTAGAAAACCGCCCATTAGTGAAAGCTCCATATGGCCTTGCAGGATTCAGAGTTCCAAAACCCATTGATGGATTGCATGTGCCTATATATGCGCAGAGCCCATTCTTTATCCCCAAAGAATTGCTTCACCACGTGCAGCGCAGTAGTAACATCCATGAACTCCGGAACCACCAGCACCCTCAAATTATTACGGTGATACCCCAGTAGTGCGGGCAATCCACAAACATATGTTCGTCGACAGTCTCAGATTCACTTCCGCCACATGCAAGGCAGTGTTCAAAGAACCGCTCAGGAATGGCATGAATCCGGGCCAATCGGCGGACAGTGGGAAATACTCGAGTACTTCGGGTTTCCCGGACTGGCGGTACTTCGGGGGATGAATCGGCTTAAATAGCCAATAGGTCATAGAAACCCAGTTGAATCCCCGCTTAATACAACCCTTCATCCGTCCATGCGCAGCCCTATTATACCGGCGGAAAATATGATGCTCATCGCTCGTATTAGAGCCTAGCGGGAGCCTAATTACGTATCTACGGCACGCGTACATTTCGCGTACGTGTACAAGCAAGTATACCCACATATTAAAATAATAGTTATTATTTTAGTTACCAGTAGTATCAGTGCTGCGCTCGCCCGTGGAACTCGTCCGGTATAATCCTTGGGTGTCCTTGCTTTACACTCCTTTTATGAGCTATACTAAATGTTTTGAAAACCACATATCATATCTATGTGTATTGAAATATATGGGATTTCCCCCTTTCCTCGCCGCTTTCTAGCTGCAGGTGCGTGCTGCGGAAGCGGTGCGAATTACTGCTTAGTTCAGCAACGGCGGTCGTGAAACGCGAAAATGCGCTTTTTGTACGTCATTGTAATGCCACAACCACATAATATATCAGCGGTGCTTGGCTAGCTACCACACGATCTCAGTGCTTTACGCAAAACCTTGTGGACCTTGTATGTGACATGCACGGGTTAATGCGCGCCAGCACATGCGGGCGAAGTGGAGTGTGGGGCGCGCTCGGGAGGCGGCGGTGTGGATGGGTCGGTGTCGGATATGATGTGGGTGGGCGTACGCGGCGGCATGGCGACGGCGGTGCCAGCAGCAACATACATATCGCAGCCCACCATGCCCGACGACGAGCCAGATCCACAACATCCCGCGGCTGCTAGCAGCGGCAAAGCTGCACGCGCAGGGAAGCGGGGCAGGTTTGGTAGCCGTCGGCAAGTGTAGGAGGCCGAGCAGCGCCAGACAGTAGCGGTGGCGGAAGCCGCGGTTGCTCAGCCGCAAAATGCAAGCGAGTAAGCGGCGGCGGTGAGGACACAACGGACAGCAGCGGAGAACGAATCGTTTTGCAGTAACGCTGACAGGCTCAAAAAACGTGTTGAGAAGTTGGACAAGAACGTCGAGCCGGTACAAGTCCAGCTTGAGGCGGAGCGGGTGCGCTCCCGGGCGAAGGACGCGGTCGTAAAGGGATATTCGTGCGTGGCCGCCGTGCTGGCGGAGGCTGCGCATGCGGAAAAGCTTGCAAAGGCCGCAACTCAACGCGACTCCGCCAAGGCAGCCGTTCGGCGAGCAAAGAGAGACTTCACCATCGGCAGCGAGGCTTCGATTCGGGCTGGAGCGAAAGCTCGAGCCGCCATTAAGGAGCGGAAGCTGCTGCGAGCCTTCGGCATGATGAGCCGCCCGAACAAGAACCGCGTCAAGGCCCCACCCGTGCTGATCGGCTCGAAATACCGCCGCTTCAAATGCCTTGAGGTAGCGAAGCTTGCGGACTACCTCGGCAGCCGCTACGAAGGGGGCGTAGAGGGTGATGCCGTTTTGCAGCTCGTGGATAGAGTATTCGGAAGTTCTCGAAGCCGTGACCCAGCAACGCGCGGGTTGTACCGCAATATCGAGCGGCACATCGCCAAAGCCATTCGCAACCACTAGTCGGTCGCGCGCGCGTCGTTAATACGAGTGCCATGCAAGGTGACATGGCGACCTCATCAGCACCTCATCCACGCATTAAGCAAGTAGTGGGTGGAGCAGTGAGGCCGCGAGCATGAGGTGCTGGTGCTGCCATACGGCACGCTCATGTGCTTGCTACCGAGCAAGAACGATGTGTGGGAGTGAGAGGACCGAGTGGCAAAGCTGGCAAGACTCGAGATGTATAAAGATAGCATGAGGGCCATCATCGACATGATGCACGCGCTTGGCATCCGACCATCACAGTTTCCGAAAAACTAGCTGCCGGAAGTCAGAGTCGCCATCACCCGGTTTTGTAGTAAGTTTGATACGTGTTATTGAGTGATTGTTGTATAAAATTAAGCAAGGCTACAACATGACATTGATCTCTAATTATTCTTGATGTTTCTTTGCAGCTGACGGCACCACGGCCTTTAAGCATGGACACCAAGGAGCCGTTCTTGCCATCTTGAAGCCCTTGCTCATGAGGGTGGACATGAACGGCTACGTGATGAAGGGTTGGGCAGTGAACATCATTCATAATGCTGTGAAAATCATGCTCTACGAAGGACAAGACAAGTATGATCAGTTCATCAACCATATGGAGGCAATGAAGGAACATGCATCTCGTGGAGATCGCAACACTTCCCGCGGTAACCCGTACGACATTTCGCGATCCGAATACGGTATGAATAATCTGTCCGTACGCGCCGCGTCCCTGCGCGCGGGGTCCACGTCGCGCCGCCCAAAGTACCCGCCCGGTACTGCGGGCGGCGAATCATGCATCCACTAGCGCGCCCCCGTCCATCCCACCAGCTCCCGCCCACCCCGTAGCCCTTCCTCCTGACCCCTTCGAGGACATAGGGCGATCACGGCTGGCTCGGGGCGCGTGTATGTCCCGGTACGGCGGCCGCGAGGTCCACCCTCGCGACTGCCGTCCGATTGACCACCCCCCATCAAGGATTTTTTTTGCTGACACCATACGCTTTAGGGCCAAAACTGCTCGGATAGAAAGGCATAAATAGTGTACGTTTTCCCCTAGCTGGTCCGACGGAGTCATCGAGCTACATGGCAAAGAGGTGAAGGTGCAGAGCGGAAGGGGCAAGGCCATCACCAAGGCAGATCTCCTTGCCCTCAGCGGGCCTGAGGTGAAGAAGATGCTGGAGGTCCGCAAGCTTGTGCTTGATGCCGTGATCCCTGCGCCACATGCTGACAAAGTCAAGATTTTGGCGGTTTGGGAAAAGTACGACGGCATGTCAGCGGCATGGAGTGCATGCCCCGGCGGCCTCACGGCTGACAGGCTGGCAGCAGCCAACAAGCTGCGGACAGCTACGGACATGTTCTTCGCAGTCTTCTTGGACATCGCGACAGCAAATGACATCACTCCGTACATGTATGAAGTTGCATGGCACTTCCCCCGATGGATAGATCTGCATGGCAACCTTGATGCGTTGCGCACTATGTGCATGGAGCACTGCAGCAAGGAGATCAATAAGGGCTCTCTGAAATGCAGCAACCACCAGCCCCAGTGCCTGCTTAAGTCCAGCAAGGTGACGCTCTCCGGGACTAGCCAAGTCATGAAGCGCAGCACCTTGATGGCGCACTACCGCACTCGGGGGGAAGAGCAACATCGATCAGGTCGGCACGTTGAACCATAAACGAGTAAGCGACATTAGTAGATAACGGGACATGCAAGGCAACCGCCTCCAGGCAGCGTTGTCTAAGCATTAGGTCGCGCCGTACAGCGGTGAGGTGCATGCTGTCCTTAGGTCGTCGATGTTGTGCAGCTTGAAGAACGTGTTCATGGCCGAAAGGTAGGGTTGCATCGACTTAGCCTCAATATGACCCCGCTCACCAATCCATGCGACGTAGCCAACAATAGTAGCAATAGTCGCCTACTCCACGTAGAGCGATGATGTTCTCCGAGTCATCGTGACACAACTCGGCGAACACAACCAACTTCCCGATGCAGCTCCTGAGAGTCTGGGCGGTGAGGTTGAGGGTGCGTCGTCCCAGCTCGTCCGAGCCGAAGGCCTCATGTAGACGGGTCCGAAGTGATAGCATAGGTGATAGCTTCGGGCTCGTCAATTACGTAAGTACGACGTGTGACAAAAGCGGTAACATGGGGCCGGGACATCCGGGAAGGATATTCAGCGGCAATTGTTTGGCTGCCGGCGGCAGTTGCCATGTAGCTGATGGACGGGTCGGACACGGTACGGCGGGGCAAGGTTCAGGTAGGACGGTCGCCCCGCGCGGCCCTCGCGCTCGTAGCGCGCGAATGAAGGTCAAAGCAGTTGTTACCCGTAGAGTAACAATCGAAGGACGGCGCATTGAAGAAATTGTACGAGAGACGGGTTGAATCGGCAGGTGAAGGTAGTGTAGGTATGGCTGAGCCGCACTCGGCTGTTGCTGCATGGAGCGCCGCACCGAGAAAGGTCTTTAATGAAATCTGTAGGGTGGAAGGTCCGGTCTAGACACGAGGCGCTCATTCCGACATTGAGCTGCCCCGGTCCGCCGTGCGGCGGCCACCAAAAGGTGACCTCGTAACCGTTGGCAGCTCCGATGAATAACGCCTCACGCCATCCCTTTTGCGCAGCTTCGCGCCCACGCCCGCGGCCACGCTCGCGACCTGCGAGTGTCGCCTGCACGAGGGCGGTAGCTGTACCCTTTGAATTGATGGCGACCGTCGCCTCAAAGACTCGGCGTAGTTCCTAGTCGCGCATCATGTCGCCGAGCACCGTCGAGCCCACGTGCTCCGCCGCGGGCTGGAAATGCTGTGCCCGCAACACGTCTAACACACCCGCATGGTCACCAAGCACACGCTCGTTCAGCCTCCGGAGGAAGCCTAGGCGAAAACGAAACCCCTTGTCAATGGCCTCGACGTGGTTGCGAGCGAGCGCGAGGTAAGGGCTGAAGCCCTAGTTAGCAGTCGGAACGTAGGGCAACAATTCGTCGAGAGCCACGAAAAGCGCGGCAGTGTGAGCCCCAAAGTACGTCATCCGATTTGAATTTTGAATTTTGTTACAACTGAATAAAGTTTTCGTCTTGACAAGCTGTCGTTACCCATCATTAGGGAAACTCGCATAGCTAGGGTCCGCTAGTTAAGAGAAGGTGCGCACAGCTACGTGGCTATGTTCAGTACATGTACTAGTTTTGCATCAGTAGGAAAGTACACTACACTTGAGTCATGCGGGGGTTTACGCGCGTACAAGGGCGCCACCATGTACACGCCGGCCCGCCCGTAGAAACCCGCGATAACGTGACCACGCCGTATATGCCCATGTTCCAACCGTTCGTTTCCTCCCAAAAGTCGCAGCATGCTCCAGCGCCGCGCTCCGTCGGCTATGGCCAAGCGGCTAGCCCGCTCGGCGTCGCGCTGCTGAGATCCGTCCCCGCCTCGAGTTGCTGCCAACGGCGTCCCCGGACGTGCTCGGACTGCGGAGGTGAAGGTGGGAAAAACACCCCCACACCGCTGGTCGTATATATGCTCGCCGGTCTTGTGCATCACACCAGTGCCGGATCGCACATCGCGTGGCAACCACGTGCCCACGCTCATGGCCGAGATCACCGCCCGAGGGCGGTATATGGGCTCCATGCACGGTTGGATTTATAACAGCCGCCAGCGCGCAAGGCTGTCCCGAGTACGAGTGTCCTCGTACTCGGCGGGTCGCACCGAAATATAGAAACACGATTTTATTCCGAACAATCCTTGCGAGTAGGCTGCCCCTGTCCGAATCGTACGTACACCCCCTCCTCACCCGTAGGCGGATCTCGGAGAGGCCGACGCAAGGCCGAGGTCGTACATGAGCTATATTTTTAGCGGCCCCCGTATAGGGCTGCTGCTGCCCGGAGGCGCCAACGGGCGCTACCGGAACTACGAGTAATATTTGAAAAGGTTCGCCGTAAGGCTCCCCAGTCGTCGCAAGATCCGATAATCAGCGATAACCACGCACCCATCCCGCTTAACCCCCTACTTCCGCACCCAGCCGGGCACGGATCTTAGGGGCTACCAGCGCCCACCGCTTGGAAGTGGGGGCGGTGTCGCCAAACCAGCCGCATCGAGGAATATCCGTTCCCATTGGCCCGCTGCCAGGTGGCGGGCGCCACGTCATCCAAACGTACTTCTCTTAAGCCGGCAGTCGCCGGCCCTCCCATCTACCTGAGGTAACTGTTCGTCAAGTCATATCGGTCCGTACTAGCGGGACCATAGCGAGCACCTTCCCGGCTAAATAATCGAATGTCCTCGTAATCAGGCTGCGCTCTTTGCATTAGCTCAAGCACCGCAAGGTAACATTTTTGTCACCCTACTCGCGAATTTTGATTGACACGGGCGCTTTGGGCTGGCTCTAGCAAGTCGTGGCGGATTGTGGTTCCCACGCCGCCTGCCGGTTGCCCAATGCAGCGCTACCCGGACGACTCGAAACCATGTGTACCCTCTCCATCGACGTCGCGCATGCGCGCCGTCAATTGGGCCAATCAGCGACGAAGTGAGCTCCAATAGCAACGCAGACTGGGCATGCATGTCCGCTAGCTTGAAGCGACGCGAGTGTCGGCTCGGCCACGGAATATTTGCCTCCACCTGTCATATAATTGTATTACCACGCAAATGTACGGACGAGAATATCACACTCGAATGGTGATGAGTCGGGTGATATTTATTTGCATAATATGTGACCTTGCTGCCCGTAAAATGTTACGGGACAGTCAACGCTGTGTAACTCAGCGAAACTGGAAGAGGGCAGGCTCAACTATTACGGCTTCTTTAACGGCTCCTCGTGATGCCCACGAAGGGGCACAACGACGGGTGCCACAGCGTATCAGTACCGGAATGATATCGCCCGCGAACTATATATGTACGAGAATCATTCAAACGGGCCGCGAGCGGCGCGTCGTCCATGACAAAGCAAACTCCCTCACCCACCCCGAGCTGCACATAGCGCGCTTGCCGCCAGTGCGCGCGGCCATTGCTGCGCATCACGCCCCCCGGAGCGCGAACCCTATAACTTGGTTACACAGAATTGGCGGTGGTCGGGCAGGTGGTGCCCATTGTGGTCACAGCATATTTCCGCTATAGTACGCGCGGACATTTTAATATCGCGCGCGCGCGGGACACGAGTGTAAAACGCCGCGTCAGCGAGACGCCCCGCCGAACCTGCTCACCCATTGCAGGGCCATCCTGGCCCGGCCCACCGTGCGCACCAGCTACCCGCTCTCGACCAGCGCCCTTCCAGGGTAGTGCACCCATAGCGTTGACCGACCTGTAGGTGGGAGCATGGGCGCCGAGGGCGCCTATCTGCCTGCGAGACCGGCACCTCCAGGTGGGTTTGGGTTGGGTGTGGCTCGCAACCACCCACTCACTCACCCACTCGCTGCCACGGGGATGAACACGCCTCCATCGCCATCCCCGTTCGCGTGGCCGTTTTTCGCCCGTCGTGTTCCTTAGGACTAGTTGCATGAACGCACACGGGGGTTTGTCGAGTTTATCCTTGTCAAAAAAGTTACAAACGTTCTCATCACTGCCCCTTTGCTGCACATGTGCCGCTCGTCACGTAGGGAGGGCTAGGCTAATGGCGGCCGTAAATCGGCGGAGCCGCGTCCTAAAGGGCGAGTGCCTAGAGTGCCTGGTGGAGTGCTTCGAGGAGGCCTACGCCTCGGAGCCGCATCGCTACAAAGAACACCGCCTGCACAACATGCTTCGGCCCTCTCCTAGCCCCGGTGGCGGTCGTGGAGCGGGCAACGTGGGAGGCGCAGTTCCAATTGGCCGCGTGGAATGAGCTCGGCCGGGACTGGCGGCTCTCGAATGCCGCCAAGTCCTTCAAACTTTGCGGCTTCCCCTCGGCGCTGCTTGCCAATTGGGTCAACGACATTGTCAAGAAGTGTCGGGAGCCGAGCATGGAGGCGTGGGACCGGGAGTATCCTTCGGTCAGGTACTGCGAGCGCGGCGACAACGAGAAGTTTGGAGTCGGCCGCCTCGTGCGTGGCTACGTCTTCCTGACAATGCGCGCGATGGAGCTCCTGTTTGAGCAGACGAAGGTGACCATGTACACCCACATCCCCCACGGGCGTGTGACCAGCGCGAGTATATATGTGCGGTACAAGTTCCAGCAGTAAGTGCTGGAGGAGCGAGAGATCTACAGGGATAAGCTACAGGCTGCCAAACGTGGAGCAGCTCATCCAGCAGGCTAACACGTGGGGCTTTCCTGAGCCCGCCATGAGGCCAGGTTGGGGTCAGCAAGGGCACAGTAAATATTACCTAGTCACTGCCAGGAGGTATCAGCACCCGGCGCTGACGAAGGCTGTGGCCGGCTTCGTGACATATGGGGATCACGCGGCGTGGCTGGAGAAGCAAGCTAAGGCTTGTGCTCAGCGGGAGGCGCAACAAGAGAGAAGGGCGTTGGAGGAGGACTACCTTGCCAAGCGCAATGAGCGTCTTCGGATGCTCGTTGTGCCAGGTGGGCGTGAGAGGCTGACTGCCAACGGCAACTATTCCCCCAGTTGCAATCCCATGTTCAATGGGCAGGATAAGGCAGTTGGCGTTAAATATGCCATGGACATGTCTGAGGTGCCGCCACCAGCTAGGCGAGTGTATGATTATGATGCATGGATGCCAGATTTTTTGGGGCAGTTCAAGAAGCCGGGGAAAAGGCGGCGTCGCTGATAGTCACCAGCATGCATAGGCGGCATTCCGGGAGGATGCCGGCATGTGTGTAATTACATTTCCAACCTATTTCTTTGCCGCACGGGATGTGTTTAAGGTGTGCTCTGGGAACTTGAGCTTCAGGCTGGCATGTGTCTGCTCATGCTTCTCTCGCTTTACCTTAGCCACATACCCAGTGCCCAGACAATCTGCGTAGCCATAACATCACCATCCCTTTTAGTGACATGTAAACACAACGACTACAACAGACATCAAAATATAATTCCAGCATACCTTCATCACCACAATTGTGCCATTAGTCCTTGTGGCATTGAAGATTCTTGTGGCATCAGGAACTACCTTGATGCTGAGAGACTCCCCGGGTTTGATAAGCCCCTCCTTCAGCAGTAGCTTGGCACGATGCTGAAGCACCAGCTTGAGATCCAGTGTGCGTGATATCATGTCCTCCGTAGTGCTGAGCCCCACCGCAGCCAGTTCCTCCCCTTGCCCTTTCAGCATATCCTCCACTGATGGCCACTTGATCATCAAGTTGCCATATGGCAGCACCATCTGCACCAGCTTCTCCATGTCCGCGTCCCACTTGGAACTGCTGAGGTTGATGAGACGCTGAAAGGCATCTTGAGATAGCTTCAGGTCAGTGTAGACCTGCACAGCGTTGCGCTCTCACATCTTTCTAATGGCCAGCACGGTACGCCTCTCTGCTGCTTTCAAGTGATGTTTAAACTGCTTAGACTCCAATATGGAGGCCAGCAACTCGGGGTAGTTGGCTAGGAGGGCGCCTAGGATAAAGCGCGGGGGGGGGGGGGGGGGGGGGGGGCGCTGCTCGCACATCCGTTGGCTGGCCCACTAGCTCCGCCTCCTCCACGATGCCCGCCTCCTCCCCGTCAGCTCCATGCGCGTCGACATCGCCCTGATGCTGCTGCTGCTCCGCTCTTCGTCATCGCCGGAAGGGGCTCCGAACTGTGCGCCGGGCCCGCCCTCCGCATACACAGACTGCCAGTTGTCGTCGTCTCCGACTGCGTGGGTGAGCCACGCCTCCAGCTGCTCGGCCTTGCGGCCGATGAACTTGCGCACAGTCGCTCGGGTCGTCGCCTCCCGCAGCTTGTAGGACAGGCATGCCGGCCGCTCCCTCCCCGGCTTCTGGCCCCCGCCCTCCTCGTCACTGCCGCCGCCTTCACTGCCAGCTGACTCAGCCTGGCTGCCATTCGACTCAAACATGAGCCGTATCTTGGCTTTTAGGCGCGCTACGTTCTTGTCGCACTTCCGGCGCAGGATGTGCGCCTCCACTCGCGCCCTCTCCTCCGCCGCAAGTTGGGACCGCAGCTCCTTCTCCACTTCTTTCTGCCTGTTGACAACCTCCCTCCAGGAACGCTCCGCCTCCTCCGAGGCCGTCGCTCTCTTCAGCATGTACTTGACCTCTGACTCGAGGTTTTGCAGCTGGGTCGACACACGAGTCGTCGCTGCTGATTTCAGGGACGACGGCCCGGCCGGCATGCCGCTGCCGCTGGCACCCGCCCCGCCTCCTCCATCACCACCGGCATCGCCGCGGCTTTCTTAGAATGCCGTTTCTTTGAAGTGTAGCCCATGGTACCCGGACGGGGGACGGGGGGAGGGGGGCAAAAGACGTGGCTGTTGTAAGCAAAGATTTTATGCAAGCTGCTGTGACATGCCGTGGAGTGGCAGATATTGCATCCCGACTGCACGCGGCCGCCAGGTCGCCCCTACCGCCTGCGCACCAGCCGCCTCCCGACACCGCATGTACTCCCCCCACACGGCTTGGCAGAGGTACCTACAAGGTCTCTAGACATAGGTCGGGCACTATGGTGACTGCCAGTACGGCTAGAGGTACTGGAGGGCGCGTACGCGTGCGCGTACGTTAGAATGTCCGATTTTCGGGCTCGGAACTGCGCTGTGGTCAACACCTACCGGCTGCGCACTCGGCCGCATGAGGTGCGGATGCCGCCCTTTTTGCCCCATTCACACAATGCCGCCCACCCACGCCAAACAGAATCGGAGACGTCTCGGCACCGATCCCACCCGACACGGACCCGATATCGCTAGAGGAGGGGAAGCTGAGGTCGTAACCGTGGCGGTTTTTTGAGTTGCCCCGATGTTCTCTCGCATTATTGTCGGTTGATGCTACATGGGGTAGGAGGCTGAAAATCCGTCGCGCCGACGCAGCGCCCAACGGTTTGGCGCGCGGCGCGAGAACTGCGCTCGGTGCATTCTGGCCATTTCGGCAATCTAGCCCGCCGCCTCCGAGTTACGCCGGCAGTGTGGCAAGTCCACCACAGTAGCCGGACTGGCAATGGTAGGCGAGGAGGCGTTGGTCTCGGCGGTGACCGAGGCGATGTACGACCGCTAGAACAGCCACCACATGCAGGGAGGCTTGAAGCCCGCGACAACGACCTTTCGCGGCGTGCCAGCGGACCGCCTCGTCTCGTTATGCGATATCGACGAGGCACGATTAAATATGTGGCACAAGGTCCGCATCACAGCCCGCGGCGGGAGCAAGAAGGTCAGATACATGACCACTTGCAGCGAGGGAGTCGAGTCGGTCGCCGTCCTCTAGGACGTGCACGGCGGGATGCTGAAGGTTCGCAATCACAAGCGGCATGCGAAGAAGGCACGGGCTGAGGCACACGCGGAGCTGCACGGGAAGAGGGGAGGGCACGGTGGGGTCAGGACGACCGACATGGGGGACATCGTGTCCACGTTGTACCCTATGTCCCTAGAAATACGCATCGCACGCATCGTATGCAGGACGTAGTACACATCGTCGGATTATTCGACTGGGACCCGGCCACCGACACCATATCTCCTGCAGCGATCCCAGAGCAGTCCAAAAAATACAGATAATTGAATTCATAGACTGCACTGATCTCAATCATGCCACCGTACACGCTCTCATCCGAGAAAAATACCAACACATGGTGAGCGCCCTACGTCAACAAGTAGGCTAGCAGTGTCCAATTGAAATCATCCCCGTCACCCTCAGCCGCAACGGCACCAGCATGCACAAACTCACACTACTAGAAGCCATCCATAGCCTCACGGTCCTCCGCCCCAAGAAGCAACCCCCGGACAAACCCCCTCCGCCTCCCAGCGCCGCCGCAGTCCGCCTATTTAGGAAACTCCAAAGACACGCAATCGGATGGCTACATACTCTCCTCCGCATATCCCGACAGCCCCTGAAACCTGCCATGTCCAACCCCAGTACCTCCCAAAAAACCATGTACGCACACTCACCGTTAACATAAACGCTTCCGCAGATCACCGTACACGACACCCCCGCTACGGCAAGAGGGACCAATATCAAGCGGCATGGCAGGAGGAGGGGCGCGGGCGGAAGGCCGGATATCGGCGTCTGAAACACGGCCGTTAAAATACCCGGCATTGAACCTGCATTGACCACGAAAGGTATGCCTTACATGTACCGTCCATTTGGGCGTCGGCCCATTCGAGGAATGCGAGTTGGGGCAAGCCCCATCCGGCGGACGAGCAAAATAACATTCCAAGAACTACAAAGACCCATACAAAACTAATATAGGCGTACCAGTATGACTTATTATAGCGATTATATGTGGCAAAATGTGTGGTGTTGTGGCGGATTCATACTTCTTCCGCAAGTTCCACTGTATAGATTGGGCATTTTTGTCTTCAAAGTTTCTAGATCACCATACATATCTTAACTTACAACCCCACCGGGGCGCTCGGCACCCCTAGACCAGTCCTAGCTCTAGTGTCAAGGTCGGGCCGGTTGCACCCTCGGGCGCGAGCCGGTCAATGATGTAACATTGGCACCGCCTCAAAAAAATGGGAATCGCGCGCCGATCCCGTAAAGCGCGCTGTCCGTGACGACACCCCATACACCGCCAACAATGCACACGGCCCGCCTGTAAGTACTCGTGGCAGTACTTAGTGAAACAGGGCTCTTACTCGTAGCGTTTGGCGAATTGAGTTGGTTGCAGAATGAAATCTCTTACAACATGCTGGTGGCACTGGATATTTATCCTCTAGCGGTCCGACTCGGCACTGCGGACAGGCAACTAGTAGCGCTATCCTGATGATTTAGGAGTTCTAGCGCGTACTGTATTTATGTTACAAGAAATATTACTGGCTTCTGGTTGTGGCCGTACCAGTAAATAATACGCGTGCTGAAATATCAGCAGTACAACAGTACGATTACTTGGCCATAAAACGTCGCAGGTTTGTGGTGTAATATTAGGGTAGTCGCTAGGCGCAACCCTAACATTCCCACCCCTCTGATAAATGACGAACTGGAAAGTGTCTGTTCGCGTCGCCGAAGGCCTGGCCCAGATGTCGGTTGGCGGTGGAAGCGTGATATAGCAACCGCAACAGCAGCAGTAGGTGTCAACGCTCCGGGATGGACTCTGGAAAACGTGACGGGTGGCGCGCTCGCAGGTTGGCGTATTCCTTTGAGCGTAGCGTGTCTTGCAGATGTCGGCTCGTCCTCGCGAAATCGTGTAGCGCCTCGACACGTCGCAGCGCGCTATATGGTTCCCAGCTGTCATGACTTGAGTCGTAGTTCAGCCAACGCACCAGAAAGACGAGGCAGAGTCCTCGCTTGTACAGATCCTCGCGGCGCTCGATAGAGAAATCGAGCACGCGTTCAACGACGAACTCGTCGACAGGGGGCTCCACACTGGACGGTATTGTATCGGGCTGTGCATCTGGGTTGACGCACTGGCGCAGTCGACTGATGTGAAACACATTGTAGCAGTCGAACGTTGGTGGCAGGCGCAGACGATACGCCTGGCTGGAGATCTTGGCTGTGACCGGGTAGGGGCCGATGTAGCGCTGTCGGAACTTGCGCGCCGGCTGGTTGCGTATGAGCAAGTGCTCCGTTGAGAGCCAGACTTTGTCTCCTTCTGCGAACTCAACAGGGCTGGTTTTGCGGTTGGCATAGACCTTTTGATATTCATCAGCAAGCTTCAGTTGCTCAGTAATCAACTTGTGAATATCTTGAATATTTGCAACTGTGTTGCGTGCATCTTGGTTGGCAGTAGCAATCAGATCAGGTGGTGTCAGTGGCATCATGCCATAAATTGCCTCAAAAGGGGCATAATGTGTTGCTGAATGGACTGAATTGTTGTAAGAAAATTCAGCAAGAGCCAAATGAGTTAACCAAGAGTCATGTTGCTTGTGAACAAACGCACGTAATATTTGCTCAATAGTTCTATGGGTGCGTTCAGTTTGACCGTCAGTTTGCGGGTGATAAGCGCTGGAAATATTTAGCTTAGTTTGCAGAGCTGTAAACAATGATTTCCAGAACACTGAAGTGAACCTGGGATCTCTGTCAGAGATGATACATCTGCTGAGACCATGGTGTCTGTAAATATTGTCCAAATATAATCTGGCCAGCTGTGTCGCATCAATCTTAATATTGCATGGCACAAAATGTGACTGTTTGGTGAATGTATCAACAAACGTAGCAATAGCATCATAGCCATCCACCTCAGGTAAGTTGGTTATAAAATCCATTGAGATTATCTCCCAAGGCTTGGTTGCCTTGGGCAAGGGAAATAAAGAACCATGAGGCTTGGTGGTAGCTGCTTTGATTCTAACGCAAGTATCACAGTGTTTGCAGTAATGCTTGACTGTGGTATTCATGCGTGGCCGCCAAAACATACGCAGTATGTTGGCAAGAGTGCGGGTATGGTTGGGGTGTCCATTACCAACATGATACTCCTCAATGATGAGTTTTCTTAGTTCAGAATCATTGGGTATACAGACCTTATCTGCCATGTAGTAGAGACCATCAGTCTCATCTTGTCGCACACCGTTGGGGGTGCGTCCATGGCTGTAGGCAACATCAGTGATGTAGGCAGCTTTGATCTTGTTTATTAGCTTGCTGTCAATCTGCAAGGCGGACATTGCTGACAAATAGTCCTGCATTTGTTCAAGGTCAGCTTCGACCAGCTGGTTTTCATATTCAGTCAATGCATAATGCAAGTCAGGGCGGCGAGAGAGAGCATCAGCCTCATTGTCAGCGCCTTTGCGATATAATATCTGCAACACAGGCTCATTAGTCTGTGGGTTGACTGCCATGTATGGTGAGATTTCATGTAACCATAGGGCATGGCGTCTGCCTAGTCCTTCCTGTGTAGGCAAATGCCTCAATGTGGCATGGTCAGTTATAACTGTAATACGGCGACTGCCTTCCAAGTAGCAGCGCCATTCTTTCAGAGCACATACCACACCCAAGAGCTCTTGGTCATAGGTGGGATAATTTGTTTGTGCAGCCTGCAATGTCTTTGCATAATAGCTGCAAGGGTGTAAGTGGCCATGAGCATTAGCCTGGAGCAGAACTGCACCCAAGGCATATTTGCTGGCGTCAGTAGCCACTACAAACTCAGCATCTTTGCCGGTGACAGGGCTTGCCAGCACTGGGGACTGGCACAAGGCTTGCTTCAGTTTTACAAATGCAGCTTGGCATTCAACTGTCCAATCAAATATGTTATCCTTTCTTGTGAGGGCATATAACGGTGCTGCAATAGCAGAATAATTGCGCACATAGCGTCGGTAAAAATTGCAGAAACCAAGATACGTTGGACATTCTGAACGTTCTTAGGCCTGGGCCAATCCTGAACAGCCTTGATTTTATTAGGCGAGGGTCTTCGGCCAGCGTGTGATACCATATGTCCAAGGTATTCTAGTTCATTCTTGGCAAACCAGCATTTCTGTAATCGTAGTCTAATTAGACTCGAGCATAGTAAGAGCTGTGTCCAAATGTTGCAAATGTTCCTCAAGCGAGTTGCTAAAAATCAAGACATCATCCAGGTATACAAGTATAAAGGTATGCTTGTGTGGCTGGAGTATAGATGTCATCAGGCGTTGAAAAGAGGAGGGAGCACTGGTGAGTCCAAATGGCATTACTAGCCACTCGAATTGGCCATAGACAGTTCGGAACGCTGTCTTAGGAACATCAGGTGGATTAATCCGGAGTTGGTGATAACCTAAGGCGAGATCAAGAGCTGAATAGACAGTAGCACCAGATAGCATATCAAGTAATGCATCAGCAGGTGGAACAGCGAACTCGACCTTTTTGGTGTACTTATTCAATTGACGGTAGTCAATGCACATGCGCAGACCGCCATTGGCCTTGCGGGCGAAGAGAACAGGAGCTGCATATGGAGAGAAGGACTCTTGTATAAACTGTTTCTCAAGAAAAGAATTCAGTTGTGTTCTTAGTTCCTCTAATTCTGCAGGTGATAATCTGTATATTTTTCCTGCAGGAACTTGAGCATCAGGAACAAGAGGGATCTCATGATCAAGACCAGGGCGTAATTGTGGAAGGTTGTCAAGCGGAGAGCATATTGGTTTATGCTTTCGCAATAAGTTTCTGATCTGAGCGGTATAAGCTGCAGACTGGTCAGTGTCAATTGCATTTATCTCATCATCAATATCGAGCTCATCACTCTCTTTGGTGGCATTGTATTGTTTAACAATGGCGCAGAAATAAACTATGTCAGGATCATGCTTGGCAATTTCTCTGGCCATGGCATTAGCATGAACCATTCTGACATTAGCCTGGCGGGGCTCTGTTTGGCATTGGACTTTTAGTCCTGTGGAAAATGTCTACCATCAGCAAGAATAACTCTTACTTTGTTTTGAAGTGGTGTAGTTGGTATTTTATTTTCTTTGACATACTTGGTGCTGGCAAAGTTCAAAGTAGCACCGCTGTCAACCAGTACGGAAGGTGTTATATTAAATTCAGCACATGTTGGGTGTAATAGCAATAAGTCATGATCAGACTTGCTGGTAACAAAACATTTTTCTGTCATCATACGTGACTGGTGGGACTTTGTGGCTTTTGGTTTATATTCCTTACCTTGCTGTTCAGCCAGCATGGTTTTGAGTTCCTCAGTGGTAACGACGTCATTAATTGCCTGGGCTGAACGTTCCTCAACAGTGTAGTCAGCCAGGTAGACATCAACATACCACTCAGTGGGTCCCATAGGTTCAGTATCAGTCGCTGAACTGGGTGTGTGAAACAGATATGTTCCAGGCGGGTAGCTATGAATTTTCTTATATTTTGAAAGCAGTGGTTTCCAGGATTGTCCTAATTGTGAGGACCATCTGGGCATAACAATAATACCTCTTGTGTCAAAAGGTGACTCTTGTCTTTGCATCTCAAAATGCTGCAAGATAGGCAGGGCTGTGTCATCATACACTGGATTGATGAACACAGTTTTACCTTTGATATTTTGTTGCAAAAATGGTTTTTCAGCACTGCAATAATCTGAACAGACAGCATCATATGCTGAGGCACAGGCATCAAAAGTGACTGGACCATAGGCATAATTCAGTCTCTTGAATTCTGCTTGGTCAAACACAACAGAGTCAGTTGGACATGCATTTGGTTTTGCATATTTGTCAATTTCAGTGTCATTCTTTTGATTATTGTTTTTGGTACGCATTCTGCGCACTCGAGATCTCTTTTGCATGATAGTCAGTTTGGCATGCAGTTTAGCATGCGTCTATTTGTCTTTGACATTTTGTCGACATTTTCTCTGCACCCTGTCTCGTCCTCGATGTCGGCAACGAGGTGTGAATGAGCACAGGAACACCCATGAGCTTCATGCTCAGGTTGTGAGTCGGAGGGGTTCAGTGCCGCGGGAGCGCAATGCTCGACCATATCGACATCTGTATCCTCGATCTCATGCAGGGGCTGAGCAGGCAGTTTAGCAGTGCATGCATGTTTGCATGGACTCGGCGACATGTCAGTGTCAATTGTCTCAATTACATTGAGAGGCACAGGTTGGCATGTCGCCCAACACCGTCATTTGTTTTTATGTAAGTCGATCTTGTCGACTTGCTTGGCTAGCTTGTTAGCTGCCACTTTGGCTTTGAACTGTTCTTTGTCATGTTCAGACGCATGGCGGCATTCATAAATTGAGTGGCCTTTTTTGCCGCATTTGGCGCACTCACCAGAGAAGCGACTCTTTTTTGGTTGACGACTGGGGAAGCTGCTGTGAGCAGCAGGACGACTTGGGGCAGAGCTGGTTGATGCTCCGTTGTTGCGTGACCACGGGTTTGTGGAGGTTGGCATGTGATAACCTGAATACTCCTCGTAGCGACGCTTGTGTTTCTTGATATTGGCTTGCCTCCTTTGGGCAATCTCGACAGCGACGCGGTGCTCCTCGTCGATAGCCGAGAGATGTCTGAAAAGTACTTCATGAGTCAAGACAACCTCGTTGTTGTGGTTAGCCATCCTTTGCACCTCGGCTCTCTCGTGCTTGGGAATCGCCTGCAAAATACGCTGCACTTGCAAGTACTCAGGCACAACGAAAGGTTCATGCAGCAAAGCAAATGCAGCTTGTAGCTTGCGCTGCAAGTCGACGCAGCAAGTAGCCATCTTGGGGTCGCTCGGCTTGATGCAGATGTTACGCGCATAGTCTCCGACAGTTGTCTGAATGCCGTTGGGGAAAGCGGCCTTGAAAAAAGCTTGTTTCCAATCTTGATAGTTTGACAAAGTGAGTCAGGACCTCGCAACCCATAACAATGTGAACTTGAAGCTCATGGCTGTTGAGTACAAGTTGGTGGGTGTGAGCCGCGATAGAATCGGTCTTGAACTGGCGACCGAGCCATGCCTCCGTCTCAGGAACCCAAAGCTTGTTGCGGTCGGAAATCTCCTTGTCGACATTCTCCAGAAAGGCCTTGACTGCTGGAAAGTCATGAACGTCGGCGAGCTTGTGAGAGATGTTCTGGGTTGGCGCCACAACGCGGGCTTCCAGCATCTTCTTCTCGACAATTTGACGCATAGACTGCTCGGCGGGTGGACCACCGGGAGGGTAACCGGCTTGACGGGCGCTCCGGTGCGATGCCATGGCGACACAGAATTTCGGAGAAAGGTTGAAGGGTACAGAATCGTTACCAAGGGTCGATAGGACCTGCGAAATCGCGAATGTATCGTCGTGCGTGCGAGAGCAGGTCGCGGTGGGTCGGCAGGTGGAGATGGATCGTAACAGGAAGCCGAAACCAGTGTAAGTACTCGTGGCAGTACTTAGTGAAACAGGGCTCTTACTCGTAGCGTTTGGCGAATTGAGTTGGTTGCAGAATGTAATCTCTTACAACATGCTGGTGGCACTGGATATTTATCCTATAGCGGTCCGACTCGGCACCGCGGACAGGCAACTAGTAGCGCTATCCTGATGATTTAGGAGTTCTAGCGCGTACTGTATTTATGTTACAAGAAATATTACTGGCTTCTGGTTGTGGCCGTACCAGTAAATAATACGGGTGCTGAAATATCAGCAGTACAACAGTATGATTACTTGGCCATAAAACGTCGCAGGTTTGTGGTGTAATATTAGGGTAGTCGCTAGGCGCAACCCTAACACCGCCCGACGCGACGTTGCACGGGGCTTGAGGGGAGATAGGTGCGACGGCGTGCGTGGCGGGCTGCTGAATGCTCGGCTAGCTATGTAGCAGCTCGCTGTGTCGGTGCGGCGGCCACTGTGCGGAAACGCATGTTTTCGAGTTTTTAAATGGCAGTCGGTCAGCATGGCGCGCGGGAGCTACACCAAGCTCCGCACCAAGCACACGGCCCAAACTCTCATCGAGGAGGCCAAAACTATGAAGCAACGTGGCAAGTTCAACAAGCATCACGGGCAATCGATGCTTTTTCTTGCCGAGGACCACGGCATTCCCCGGGGCGCAGCTTCAGCGGGTGGGTGAAGGAGGTGGAGAATGAGGCAGTTGGCAAGCCGAGCCGCCGGCGTTGTTGGAACCGCCCCCGGCGGGGCAGCAAACCGCCGTGAGAAGGCACTTTAACCGTATACTGCCTAGTATGTCTTCGTCCCGGTGGCTGCTCGGGGCCGGACGGCCTGCGTAGTAGACTGGACGCGACGGCCGGGGTGGGTAGGTCAAATGGCCCAATCTAAAAAAGCCGGCCGGGTCCCGCGGAATTTGACGTCCCGGCCACCGCGCGGCTACTACCCACTCACCGCCACCACATCACCAAATGACTGACCACCGCCGGGAGGGCTGGAGTAGGTCTTGATCTAGCCATGGTAACAGTGTTGGGGTCGCTGAGCCTTTCCAAGTTGGCGCCAATAGGCTCCCAACACTGACCCAATCCATCCAGTTTACTCGCTACCACACCTCTCCACATAAGTCCGAGGCCCCTTTATTTCTCGCCGAATCTGAGCTTTTCAATAGTACGACATCTGAATCTAGGGTTTATGACCTGAAATCCTGGACTGTTGCACATTTATGCTCAGCCTATATCACCATAGGGTGTAAGCAACCCCCTTGGCCCTAACAAGGGTCCTACACTAGTGGCAGTTGCGCCACGCTAAGCGTTTCAAGTATTCTCACAACAACATGGGTTGGTGCCCCGCACGTCCCGCCGCTCATGCATAGACCATTGCATGTTGGGATGGTCATAGGTGGGAAGTGAAACATGTCAGCAAAGAGGCTAAGTTATTTTTGGTTGGGGTGGGGCGATATATCCGCGTGCGCCCGTGCACGATGTGGCGTGAAACCATCGCAACTGCAGTGATGTAGTGTGGTGCATCTCTCAAACTCGTAGTATCGCTCAGTGCGTTGCGAGGAAACCTCTGACAATTTTCCTACAAATATCACTAAGATCTACGAGCGGCAGCACGGTCGTCCGAGGTCATCTAGGCACTTTTCAAGTTTTTAGAAATAATATGTCGAATCTGACGTCTGTGTCAGCGTGTGGTCATCTCGTTGGCGTGAAACTTTACGCCAAGTAGATCTCAAAACTTGATACACAGTGGCGGGACAGTGTGCTGTGTGTATTCGTGCACGGACCATTCATACTTGGCACATGCCCCCCTTGAGCGATGCTCAAGGCCGTCATGTCGTATCTCCCATTTCACAGTATTATTTCCACCAGCATCGACGCATTAAGTAAGGTACACGCCATTGCCGTCTCACTGGGCACAGCAACATGGCGCGCTATGGGCAAACGGCCATGCACTACTATAGAAAAGCTTTGGCCTACGGCAAGGAGGCCGCGAGAACCCTCTCCCGCATGCGCGTGCAACGATCACAACCGCATTTTGTCCATGATTATTTTGCCCATAAACCATCGTCGTCGACACATAGGGTTTGGTCCAGGTCGTAAATGACCTAATTTCAATGCCCTACGTGAATGGTGGATAGTGATCATACCAAGGGTGGTGTGGTATGAGTAAGGGGGCAGTGGTGCCCCATGCCTATTTATGCACACAAGTGGCGCAATTTGTGGTAGTGTTGAAGCGCTAGCGCCATAAGCCTTGTTTTTACCCAAATGAAAGTGTTGACGGCAACGACTACCGCGTGGCAATATGGGGTGTATCACGCTATCGCGGCATTTCCCCCCAGCCGTACGACCCTGAGTAATATGCATGCACCCACGCAAGGTCTCAGTGTAGCCGCGCATGTGCATGTGGATCAAATTTGCAAAGCCAATACTTTATGTGGAGGGGTGTATATAAGTCATGATTTACATCGGGGCGCGGTCAGCGTGGGGGCTGCACTCAACTACTGGGCCAAGGCCTTCATCCCCGTGTTATATATGTACCCGCGCACGCGAGAGGTTGATTTAATAATGCATGAGAGGTTTCCCTAGCCACCATTTCACACTCGCTGAACCATTTGCAAAACCGAACACACCCCCGTATGTGATGCTCCAGACAAACGGAGCATGTCCACCATTGGGATTCTGCAAACACGGCATCTGCGAGTTGGGACAAAAACAACATTTTCCGGATAAACAACGCTGAAATTAAAGTTTACTCGGACAAATGTGGATTATTACACTTAAGAATAGCGGACCGATATTATTGTACGTGACGGGCCGCCGCGCGCGCGTGGCACCAGCAATCGGCAAGCCATCGTCGAGCATCTCGCACAACGAGCGCACCATCAGCCTCGCGGCAGGAAGGAGGCAGCATGGTCAGCATCTGCCACAAAGCACTGCCAACGAGCCCGCTCGCCACCGTTGCGTGGCTGGTACCCTTCGGACTTCGGAGCAGCGGGATGGGCCACATCCTGGCAGTTGCACCAATGTCCCTGGCTGCGTATTGGAAGCGCATGATCTTCGCCGCACAGATGCGATCGGCATCACCTCATCACCCGCCGTTAGTATGTTTCCTCCATTGCCGCCTGGCATGCCGCCGCTGCAGCCTCGCGGTTAGCGGTCTGTTGCGTGGTATGTAGCTGCCGCGAGTATAGCGTCCGTTGTCCCCCCACTCGGACTCTCGCCCTTCTTGTCGCGAGTGAGACCAAGGGTTTTAGGATGGAACCCCAAGTCTTGTTGCAAGGTGCAGCGATGCTCCTTCGAAACCTTTATCATCTTCTCCACCTCCTCGACGAGGCCACGCTTGGCATACTTGAAGGCTGTCCGATAGTCTCGTGCCTTGCGTGCAAACTTGCGGCAGCGGAAGGGTTGTCAGGACGGTCTCGTGACTCAAAGCCTTGTCGTTGTTGGCGTGAAGATGCTTGAATGACCTTGCAGTCATCCACTTTCGGAAAATATCTTATTGGCTACCCCCCAACAATATATTTCACGCCTTTGCCACCAAGCTACGGGTGACCTTTGGGACTCATGAGCAAATTGTGCCCCCGTTCCATGATGAGCTCCTCAAGGGCGCCCTTTTCGTTCCGGAAGTCCTCACACGCATCTATTTTTTATCTGGCGTGAAGTAGGGTCCGCCCATTATCATGCCGGAGCCACCAACAAATGCTCGAGACCCTTGCTTGGGTCGACTTGAGCCTTCCCTCTTGCCACCGCGGTCGGGCATGTTGGCGGGGCTGAGTGAGTGGCCGGCAGGGTGGTCGCTGAGTGAGTGTGCCGAGTTTGCCGGGATGCTGGCGACATGCGGTTATCCGCGGCATCCGCGCGCTTCGCGCGCGCGCGGTTGATCGAATTGCTCCGCGGTTGGCCTCAGCTCCGCGTGCAGCGCGGAATAAAACAAGTATTTAAGTCGTTGCTGGGCTCAGAAAACTCTAGATTCAGCTTTGAAATAATTCACTCGCTGGATTTTCTTCTGGATTTCCTTCTGGATTTCTGTGTGCATTTCTTGAATGTTGCGTCTAGCTCATGTAATCAAATAATTCACTCCCCAATGAGACCACCAAAGCATACGATCCGGCAGCAAAACTGACACGCAGGTCAGGAGGGCCAAGATTTTTGCCACGCCTAAAATTATGGTTAGGGCAGTCTGAAAACTTAAACCCTATCAAAAACCTACGAAGCCTAATCTGCATTTCTACTAAACCCTAGGATTTTTCAAAGTGTAATGAATGAAAATATATTGAAATTGCTCCTGCGGTCCTGCCATAAAATCAAAAATTTATATATGTACAATATAAATTCTTACAGGCATTTTCTTTAATTACATAAGGGCTTTCACAAAAGCGCACTACAAACAGAACTAACTTACAGGCATTTCGTCATCCATAAAAAAACGGCATCATCCGCCCTGCTGCCACCAAACCCTCGAATATCTGCCCTCCAACGGCCCATCGTCGCGCTCCGCCGTGCATGCAGGGTGGTGATCCGCCAGCCAGGGCAGGGCCCGCGCCGCCGGCCCGTCCACCACTCCACTATTGACAGCCAGCTCATTTGCAGTTGCAAGTTGCAAGCTCATTCCAAGATCCACGCAGGCGGCGACCCCTGGCTCTGAAACCCGCCTGCGCCTACTGAGGTGGACGTTGATGCGAGCACGGGGGTAAACCCTTTGCACCACTGCGCAAACTACCAGTACCTTCCCGCCCTCCGCGGCAGTGGCCCACCGCCCATCACCGCCCACCCCGGCATCACGATGGAGGCCGCCGGCAGCAGCGGCGCCACGCCAAAGGATATAGATTACGGCAGCATAACAGACTTTGTGAACATGGTGGAGCTGTACCGGGGGCGCCACTCGGTGGTGTGGCGCTGCACGTGCAAACGGAGCCGGCAGCCGCTGGTGGTAAAGGGATACGTGAAGGAGAAGATGCGGGAGAGGCATTATGGGCAGGTGGCTCGCGAGGTGGTGCTGATGCAAAAGTGCCGGCCCGCCGGGATCGTGCGCTTTGCGGGATCCTTCGAGGACGACCGCGTGATATACATAGTGCAGGAGGACTGCAGCAAGGGCGACCTGTTCCAGCTCATGAACGCATGTGGAGGGCGGATGGCGGAGAAGGACGTGGTGCGCAAGGTGATCACGCCGCTGCTGCAGAGTCTGGAGGTGCTACACGAGATTAATGTACTGCACCGAGATATCAAGCCGGAGAACATTTTCTTCGCCACCGACGGCACCATGCGCCTCGGCGACTTCGGCCTCGCCATCTGCACGAACTCCGAGCGGCCGAAGTCCCGCGTCGGCACCCTGGACTACATGGTGCTACCTCCCCCCCCTCCCCCTCCCCCGCCGGTCTCTCTCCACGCCGCACCGCACAGCACTGCAGCAACTCATCGTCCCGCCTGCTCGCCCCGCCATCCCCCAAACCCTCCCTCCTCGTACCCCCCGCGCCAACCTCCCACCCCGGACCGCCTTCCACTCCCAACTCGTGCACATCCCAACCTCTCCACCTCCTCCGAGAGCTCATACATTTCCGTCCCCCACCCGCTCCGATTCTCATGTGTATTCCGGGTTTTGTGGGGTTAGGTTGTGTGTACCCTTGCGGCTCACACCATCCGTTTCGGCGCAGGGAAGGAGAGGGAAAGGGCACTCTGGGCACCGCCATTTATGTTCGCACAACACCCATGGTACCCGGTGTTGCTTGATGGCTCGGCCTGTGGCCCCGGCATGGCAACGTCAGTGGCCTGGGATTAAATGCACATTTCAAGCGGTGCGCTGTTTTATCACATTGACCGTCACCCCTGCGATGCCTCGCCAATGTACCACGTCGGGGGACAGAGAGCGGGAAGCGAGAGGCGTGCGCATCATCGCTGTGCGTGCATGCTGTCTCTCACCCGTTTCCCCTCCCCGGCATGGCCGCAGGCGCCCGAGGTGATCTCGCTCCCCAACCACGAGGAGCGCGAGGCGGTGGAGAAGAAGCACGGGATGCAGAATGTGTCATACTACAACGCCAAGGTCGACATCTGGTCGGTGGGCATCCTGGCGTACGAGCTGATCGTGGGGCGGCCGCCCTTCGAGGTGGAGGGGGAGCGCGAGACGGCGCTGCGCATCATGTTTGACGAGAACATCGAGTTCCCGAACGGCATGAGCGAGCAGAGCATCCACTTCATCAGGCTCGCGCTCACCAAGTCGGCCAGCAAGCGCCCGAGCGCGACGCAGATGCTGGCGCACCCCTGGGTGGTGCCCTACTCCGGGGCGGCCGCCGCGGACCGCGGCAACACCTCGAACGAGGTGGAATGGAGCGGCGCCGCCGCGCCGGAGGCGTCCAGCCCCTCAAAGACGCGGAGCATGCGCCCGTCCATGGGCAAGCTGAAGAGCTTCTTCAGCAACAAGTTTGGGAACAAGTAGAACCCCCCCCCCCCCCCTGGTCCCTTAGCCCCCCCGCAACACTCTCCGCGACCCTGTGCTATCGCGCGGCTCGTCTGCACGCCTTGTAGTGCGCCCGGATGCCAGCCAAGGTGGCACACGGCCCGCTCCGCATTGGGCCCTGCTCTGTTTATTCGAACCGCCCGCGCACGAGTTCAATCGAGACCGGGCAGAGGCACTGTAAGCACGTGCTGAGGAAGCTCAGCTTTGAGCAGTGAAAGACCCCCCCCCCCCCCCCCCCCCGCTCGCCGGCCAGGCATGGCCCCAGCCGCAATGTGATGTTTTCCGCAGCCATTCTGAGCAGCCCCGCGTCGCTCCCTCTGCGCGCTGGGTGAATTCCAAATAACATCCGATGCGGGTGCCGACGCGCTTTCCATCAAAACACACTTGAGAGAAAGCGCCCGCCACCTGTAGAACCAGACGAATATTCCGCGCACGTGTTGCCCTCCGCAGACACTCAATATGATTACATGTGCTAGCTGCAAAATTCAAGAAATCCATACAGAAATCCAGAAGAAAATCATGCTACGGGCCACAAGAGGCGGGAACCGCCATGACAGCCACCGATCAGGCATCGCTACCAGCCAGCCGCCGCTCCACGCAGTAGGGACGCTCTCCCCTGCACACAATCCCGGGCCACTCCAATAGCGGCACTAGGCCGAATGTGATGTGAAGGCGCCGACAGGAAAGGGGCTTCGAAGAGCACGAGTAGAGGTCGTGTAGCAAGGAGCGGAAGTGGGGGGGGGGGGGGGGGTCCAACCCAGAACGGGGCGCCATGTGGAGGCGCCAACAGGACAGGAAGGGAGAGAGTGCTCAACGAGTAGGGAATGGAGAGCCGACCGGGCCAGCACCGACGTAAAACGCCAGTGTTCAGCTCACACTGCTCCTCCGCGGCAGTGGCAGCACGGGCGGGGCCAAGACTACCAAGGTGCCACCCGTGTACGATGCCAGCCCCCATCCCCAGCCGCAGACACTCAATACAGTACAAGTATGTACTAACAAGGTGGCATCAGGCACCTCCCAAGCAGCGCCCTGTTGCCCGTATCTTGTCGGTGTGTCAGGACCCTTACGCCTAATTCACAGTGCAAACATTGTAGGGGGGAGCCAATCGAGAGATGAGATGGAGTGGTCTTGTGTCACGCGAGTGCCGGCGGCTGCGAGCTTGCATCCCAGAGAAAAGTTGCGGGGGGGGGGGGGGGGGGGGGGACGATGGACTTTTAGTGCCACCTGGAAACTGTAATACTCATCTTCGCCATGACATGGCTGATAAGGTCCGCGGTCACAGGGCGTGGCGGCAGGGGCAGGTACATATATTGGTACGTTACCCCCGCCATATGTCTCATCGCCACAACTATCCCCGCCTAATCTCTGCTGCCTTTACCCCGATCGAGGGCAGCGCGGTCGCATTTCCGCACTTTCCCGTGATCGGACACCGACAGCAGCAGGGGCAGGGGGCAGGGGCAGATGCATCGCAGACACGCCGCTGTGAACAGATGGGGAATCGGGGTTGAAGCATGCTTTCAGCACTGGCCGGTGCCGTTCCGGGTGGGTCCGCCGCCCCTGTGGCTAGTACTCAGCAGCGGAGGCGGCGGCGGCGATGGACGGCGCGCAGAGTCTAGGGGATGGAGCGGTCGTATGTCTTCTCGGTGCCGAGCGCAGCCCTCTCCGAGTTCTCCAGCTTGATCTGGTCCAAGTAGGGCTGACGGTGGCAAGCGCGGGAGAAGGGGGGGGGGGGGGGGGGGTGATTAGCCTCGGCGCTGGTGGCGGGGTTATACGATCGATGAGGTGATAATTGAGGATGTGATGTCATCGTAGACGCCGCAGCAGACAGCGGGACACGCAGCTAGCGAACAGAGATTCCGACGGGGCGGGTGGCAGGCATGCTGGGAGGGGGGAGGGGGAGGGGGGGGGGGGGGGGGGGGGGGACCCCACCGTGAGGTAGAACTGCAGCGGGGTCTGCTTGGCCTGCATCTCCGCCGGCAGGTACTGCTTCTTGGAGCTCAGGTCGATGGCGCGCTTGATGCGCTGGTTGCGCAGGTCCACCTCCTCCTGGGGGCACCGCTCCAGCGCGTTCTTGATGTCCTGCGGGGCGGCGGCGGCGGGCATGGCGCGGGTGCGCGCCAGTTAATAGGCTTGGCGGGTCGCGATTGTAATGACTACTTTTGCGCCACCGACTCGGATCCTCCGTGCTATACTCGTGGCGCATTCTGACAGATGGCCACAAAATTCAGGTGCTCTCTTCACGAGGGGGTAAGGAACATTTTAAATAGGTAGTTGTGAGCCCACCACAGTGGCAATATATGTATAGACGGATGGATGGATGGATGGGTGTGTGTAGCAGGGTTGCGCTGAAGCACCCCCTGGAGGTATTCAGTTCAGGCTGAATTGAATTCCCCTGAATTCAGGGCATGAATTCAGCTGAAAGACTTCAGCCTGAATTCATGCCATGAATTCAGGTCCTGAACTCAGCCTGAAGCCTGTCAAGTTCAGGCATGCAGGTCTTCAGGCTGGACTTCAAAGGGACTTCAGGTAGGGGGTATTCAGGCCATTTCCGGGAGGTGCTCAGGCTGAACTGAGTCGAGCTGAAATTGGGACTCAAGGCTTAAGTACCCTGAACTGAAGGCCCTGCAGCGCATCACTGGTATGTACATATACTGTAGAATCAAATACAGTCCGCGGGGCCCAAAAAATAATGAATGGCTTTGCCCCTTCGCGACGGAGTATTCGTGCTATATTCTGTCTTGTTTCCCCGTTTTAATTGTTTTTCCTCTTCGCAGGGGGGTCAAAAACGTTAGTTATCCGCAGACCGTTTGTGTTTGTACGGTATCGCCATGTGTAGGTATAGTGTAGGTGTGTGGAAATGGAGGGGAGGGGGGGGGGAGGGGGGGGGGAGGGCACCCCGGTGGACAGCGGGTCCAACAGGTCGTCATAGCGCAGCCCGTACTTCTTGAGCTCCGTTGCGACCACCCTCTGGAAACAAAGGGGGCAGCGCGAGCGCGTCAGTGAAGTCAGAAGAGGAGCCGCCTCGCTGCTGTGGTTAGGAGCTGATCCCTCCCGCCCCCCTCTCCCTCGGGGGACTCCGCCAGGCGCCGCGGGTCTCACCTGGTGGCTGCGCCCCATCCACTCCAGGACGGGCATGAACATCTTGGTGAGCTGCAGAGGCCGAGCAGAGGGGGTGGGGGGGGTCAGCCGCAGCACGCATCAGCTCTGTTTCGCGGCAGGTCATTGGTGGTCATAGTGATGGTGGTGAGCGGAGCCAAGCAATGGCAAGTATCCTGGGCGGGGCGGGGCGGGGTGGGCCGGCACTCACAGCGCTCGTCATGGCGTCACACGGGTCAAGAGGGAGCCTGGGCAAGCGGCAGGAGCACAGGGTCAGGGACATCCAGTGGCCGGGGACAGAGGGGGCCAGACCCATAGCATGGCCGCCGCCGCAGCTGCCCCCCCCCCACCCCTCCTCACTGAGATGCACGTTTATCTATATGCCGCGGCACCGGTACCCTGCTGGGTGTGGCGGTGATTTAGTCACCCCCCCCTCCCCCCGCGACAACCCGGCTACCGTCCGCCGCGTCAGCGTGCCCTGCTGCTGCTGCTGCTGCTGCTGCCGTCTCGCGTTTAGGTTGTTCTGCCTGCCCCGGTGGTACGCGCGCCACCTGACTCGCAAAGGGCGGGCAGGTGCGAGGCCAGGGGCGGCAGGGCAGCAGATGCAGGTGGTGGTGCGAGCTTCCCAAGCAAGCGGACCCTTGCCGGCCCGCCTGGCCCTGCCCGCCGCCTGGTGCTGCGGGCTGATGAGGGGCAGGGTGGTGGTGGGAAAGAGGGCGAGGGGTGAGGGGGGCTTTAGGGTTTCCGTCGGGAGTACGAGAGGGGGGAGACCTGTGGGCGTCAGGAGCCGCTGCGGTCAGCGAGGGGCGCAAAGGCTGTCCGGAGGAGGGCACGGGAGGAACAACGCGGGTTCTGAGAGGCGGATCTCTCCGACAGCTCGGGTGCGGTGCCAGCGGAGGTAGTGCGCGGGTGGGCGTCGTCGCGTCGCGCGCCGCATCAGCAGCACGCCACGCGGGGACCTGCCAAGGACGAGCACAGCGCAGAAAGGGTTTTTCTTTTTCCGCCCCCGGGACAGGACTGGCACCAGTGAAACCCTTGCAGCGTCTCTACGACGGCCGTTTAGGCAGCAATCCAGTTACGGAAAGCCCTGGGTAGGCGACGCTCCGTTATAGTCATCAAGCAAATTGCCGAAGCATTTCGCAAGACTAATTGGAGGCCAGTGACGGAATTTCCAACACTGTTGGATCACCGTCTAAAACACTGCCATCAAAATACCCGGCACTGACCACGAAAGGTCCGCCCTACCCGTTTGGGCGTCGGCCCATTCGAGTAATGCGAGTTGGGGCAAGCCCCAACCCGCGGAGCAAAGCATTTCGGGAGTACGATACATGTGCAACAAAAAAGGCAATGTGAGGGAGGGCCTGACGCCATAGCTGGAAAAATTTCCCATTCCCAGTAAAATCCAGGGCGCCGTGAAGGGAGGGGGGGACCCCGCCCAAAATAAAGGCAGTTAAGTCCTCAGGCGTTGACGCACTAACCTGACTACTAATAAAATCCCTGAACTCCGGAACTAACAACCCAAAATTATGACGGTGATACCCCCACCGCGGGCACTCCACCAACATATGTTCGATAGTCTCAGATTCACCTCCGCCACATGCAGGGCAGTGTTCAAGGAACCGCTCAGGCATGGCATGAATCCGGGCCAATCGGCGGGCAGTGGTAAATACTCGGGTGCGTAATTGTATCATAATGTGCAACCCGGCCACAACCCCCGCGGGGACACCCACACCGTACTGTGGCAACGGGTTTGACGCATAGGACGCCTGGACATATATACCCCAGGTGTTATTGCGTGCTAACGATACCGACGATTCGTAACGCGCCCACACCGATGCCTTTACTAGTTTAGCGGCATCGCGCGCGGCTAGTGACCTCCACTCAAGTGGAAGGTGCGCCCCCTCAGCTAGCCCTACGTTCGCCCTAGCTAGTCGATCTAACCACCGCACAGTCCCCGACGTCCACGTGTTAGGGCGCGCCCGACTTGGCTGATCTACTAAATGGGTTATACATGTATTCAAGTCGGATGCTTTAAGGAACGCCCGAGCCCGTGCCGCAGCGGCCGTAGCCTCTATGGGCGCAATATCCAATTCCCGCATCATCGGTGCAGTGGCTACCCCAGGGGAGTTTTTACCTACCCCAATGAGGCAACGCAAGCACTGATTGAGTACAGTTTGTAATTTATTTGCGCCGCTAGTTCTATCCATGCCCCATACTTCACACCCATAAGTTAAAACCGGCAGTACACAGGTTTTAAAAACCGACACACGCACATTAATAGGGATTATGTCCCGTCCACCGACTAATACCGAATCGAGCGCCTCAATAGCGCGTTTACCCTTCTTAACCCGGTCGTCTACTATGTGTTGCATACCTAAATCCGACTTAATGACCGTACCCAAGTACCTATATTCATTTACAACCGGTACCCGTTCCCCCCCAAGCTGCCATCGGGCAGCTTGTTCGCGTAACGCGGTCTCGTCGGAATATCGGCCTAATGCCATCACCCCACACTTAAGTACCCCAAACCCCATAAAATGATCCTCCGCCCACTGCGAGAAGTGGGCGAACATGGCATGCAGGTTATCGAACGAGCCTGTGATACCAACAGCGTCGTCCGCGTATAACTGACCTGGCACCCTTAGTGGTTGCCTTGCCGCTAATGTGTCAGTGCACCCTGGAACATCACATCCTAGATGTTCTACCCCATCGAATATATCGTTAATAAATATGTTAAATAGGATGGGGGAAGCGGGGCATCCCTGTCGGAGGCCACGCTCTATGGGTATGGGGTCTGATAGTGTTCCCGGGGCCACCCCTGTCTTGACCCGTACCATACTATCCCTGTATAAAGTTTTAATGAAGGTAAGCATATGACCCGAAACTCCTATGGCTTGTAGTTTTAGGAATAAAAGCTCATGAGGTACGGTGTCATATGCCTTCCTAAAGTCAATAAAACCCGCGTACGTGGGTAGACCTGCCGCTTGGCGACGAGCCGCGATATCGAACAAGCTGGCGACTTGCATGGGGCCCTCCTCATTCCGCATAAAACCCGCTTGCCAACGGCGGATTATCCCTTTAGCTTGGCAGACGTCTTGCAAGCGTTGGGAAATGATGGTCATAAGGAGTTTCATAGCGCAGAAAGGGTTATCGCATACCCTCATACATCTTTCCAGGGCATTTTTGGGGGTTATTCAGGCAAAGAGGTAGTAATCTTACTGTTTTATCGTATTCGTGCTTTGGCCTCCTCAATCCATTTGGCGACTACATACCGGTACATTTATTTATGAACTCTGTTATCGATGGCTACGAGGCACGCGGTCCGCGCGCCGCAACATCGCCAGCAGCAGCAGCCTACGGATTACAAGCCAGCAAGCACAAGACGGGCAACTGACGCTGCGATGGTCATTGCTGGCCGACCAGAACGAGTACCGGCCACCATCGCTGCCAACGAGTGCACTCACACTTCAAGCAGAGCTGCTAAGCCCCTGCTGAATTGCCGAGCAGGCTATTCTGTACTCTGAGCCGCCGTCGCTCCCGCTCGCAATGCCGCCGCCGTTGGCGTACCGCGCCGCCGTTGCACAGCGGCCCGCTCTAACTCGACGGTGTCGCCACCGGCCAGGGCGCACGGTACCCGCCGTCCTGCCGCCGCCAGCGGGACTGGGTCGCGAGGCGATGGGCGGGCATTGCAGGCGGGAAACAACGGCGCGCGCCACCAGCCGCAGTGGCGGCGAGACGCTCGTCAAGGCATGCCGCCCCCCCCCCCCCCCCCCCCCCCCCGCCGGCTCAGAAACTGGGCTTAGAGCAGTGCAAGTCGCCCGAGATGGCGTTAATATTTAAAAGAAGACAATGCATTTTCAAGAAGAATGTTGTTTTTGCTAGTTGTTTATGACAAACTGCCAGGATAAATCAGAACGACTACTGCAAACATATTCGTGTTGTTACATATCCTTGTCGCAATGATGGGGTAACTTGGGCTTCGTGCGTGGGGCCCGGCAGTGGATGGGGTGCACCAAGCGGTCCTGGAGGATTTCCTGGAGGCCGGGGCACAAAGTCATGGGCTGACGCTCCCACCTCCCCAAATGGACTGAAGCCGGCATCGTGCACGTGCCCCACCCCGGCAGATCTGCGGCGTGGTGAGCCCGGAGGATGCGCAGCTGGCGACCAGCATGGGCGCTGACTTCATCGGTGCGGTCCCCCGCCCCTCCCCCTCCTTCGTTGCCCCCTAGATAACAACCATTAGGAGCGCAGAATACGCAGTACGCGGAGTCGCCTTGACGGCGAGGGCCCTGAGGGCTGTCCACGCGCCACCTGCAGGCATGATCGTCTGGCCAAAGGCCAAGCGCTCCGTGAGCGCTGACACCGCGGCACAGATTGCGGAGGTGGCTCACCAGGCGGGCGCACAGGCGGTGGGCGCCCATGGCCAACCTGCTGAGCCCCCCAGCAGCCATGACGCTTGCAAGGACGATGACGGGTTGCCGCGCTGGGTGCACTCATCGCGGCGGCGCCCACGTGCAGGTGGGCGTGTTTGTGGATGAGGACGCGGATACCATTGCGCAGCGCTGCGCCGAGGCCGGCATCAAGGTAGCGCAGCTGCATGGCGACGGCGCTAGGTGCGGCCGGGTGCCCTGCGCCCGCTGGCGATGCCAACCACCCAGAGTTCCTCCAGAGGCTTCCTGCCGACGCCGATGCTGATGCCGATGAGGAGGCCAATGCCCATGCCCAACCCTGCCCACGTCCATGCCAATGCCGATGCCAATGCTGATGGCGGCATGTCTCCTGCCTTGCTGGTGGGCCGCAGGGCTGCGCTGCCCGGCCTGCCAGACTCCCTCAAGGTCATCTACGTCATGCACGCGGATGCCAGCGGGGCGGTCCAGACGCCGCCACCGCCCATGTGAGCGCCACCCCCCACCTTGACAACGGCCGGTTCCCAGAGGTCCCGCACCACGTGCCCCTGACTGACGCGGTCCTCGGTGTCCCGCCCCGTTGACCTGGCGCTGTGGTGACCCGATGCCCTCGCAGCGCGGTGGACTGGGTGCTGCTGGATGGGCTCAAGGGCGGGAGCGGCGAGACCTTCGAGTGGACGTCGCTGCGCGTGCCCACGGGTGGGGCCCAGCCCGCGGCCGCCTGGTGCCCGAGGCCGCCGCTGCCAGCTGCCCATCCTTGCTGACAGCACCGGTTTCCATTGCCCCGGTAGGCGCCTCCACGGAGGGGTGGCTCCTCGCAGGCGGCCTTGGGCCCGACAACGTCGCGGAGGCGATCGGCATCGCGCACCCCACCGGCGTGGACGTCTCCTCTGGGGTCGCCGGCCCTGACGGTGCGTGCCCCAGGGGCGACCGCCCGCGCGCCAAGCGTACCTGTGCCGCTGACCCTCGTACAATCCTTTGCCCCCCCCGGGAGAGGCTGCCTGTGGTGGGATCAGTACCACCAGGACACGGAATCGGGTTTGCGAGTTACACCAAAAAATATTTACTATTTCGCACCATTGAGTCGGAGATTCACGCTGACTTCATGGTGTCTTCACGCTGATTTCGAAATGAATAGTTGTCTCGCAAAGGGGCGGGGGCGTCGAAGTCTGCATTATATAGCGACCATAAAGCGTATTGACTGCGGCAGTGATCTGTTTGCCCTCGCTCACTCCCGCCTGGGCCTCCCGCCCTGCTCTGTCGGCAGGTCTGAAGAAAGACGCCGACAAGGTGGAGCGCTTCATTGGCGGTGCCCGAGGCGCGTGCGGTCGGTAGGTGGCCATACAGCGGCGCGCGTCAAATTGCTAGCGAGAAACGTGTGAACCTGCGCAGTGGGGTGGGCAAGGAGGTGAAGGAGGGGCGCAGCAGCGCCGCCGCTTATGATCTGTCTGCCCACCCTCCCAATCCCCTCACCCCATGTGCCGCCCCCATCTCGCCCTTATAAATAAGAGAAGGGAGTGCGGCAACAAGGGCGTGATTTTGATTTACATGCATCGCACGCCAAGGATGTCTGTCCAGCATGCTGCGCTGTGGGGCGCCACGTACTTTCTGGGCATGGCAAATCATACAGACATGGGCACAGGATGGCTGCTTGGTTGCATGCCGTGATGTGCAGACGCCGACTTCGATCCACCGCCCCCGCCATTGTAAGGGCGAAACTCGACAGCAAGCGCGCAATATCCATCTGAAAGTAGTCTTTTAACCATAATTATAAGTGTTACTATTAATGCTTGAAATGTTATTGTTAATAATGGAATTAAAGAATGGAATGTACACTGAAAAATACTGGTATTCGCGGCCAGTCCGGAGCGCACAAGCACTGCGTCACAGACAACAAGAGCGCAGCTGCCGCAGCCGAGTGCTGCTGGAGCGCCAAACCGGGTAGAGGAGATCCCGCGCTCTCGCAGTAGCCCTCTCTCTATGGGCAGATCGGGGGGTGGGGGGGGGGGGGGGGGGGGGGGGGGGCGATGGTGCCGAAAGCTACTGGGAAGGCAGCAGTGCCGCTGTTTGCTCTGGACATGCTGGTGCTACTCCTTGTTGTGCACATCTGCATGGGCGGCGCTATTTGCATGGACAGTAGACGAGTCCGACAGCCAAGTGGACGTAACGCATGTCCAGGGAGGTGCCATGGAACTTACTACACTGCGCAGCACACCCCATTGCGGTAACAGAGGTATGTAAGAGAAGGCGTGTCGGCGGGCTATACAGAAGAGAGTTGAGCACATGCCTCAGAAGTATAGAAGGGCGGGTGGGCTGCTGCGACGACCACGGGAACTGGTTGATACCCGTACTGTCATCACCCGCAGTGGTATCCGTGAGCGCTTCGCTGATGAATAGGAATTATAGCGGGCATCGCAGCTCTATTAGTCTCTATGATCTACTCCGCCGTCTACAATACAATTTACTCCGACGGTGCGACTGCCCGGCATCGTCAGGCGTCGGAGCTGCGCCTCAGACATTTCAGTTTTCAAGACACGGGACGAGGTGCGCCGTCGCCGTGGTTCCGGAGCATGGTTTCGAAGCGAAACACTCCGTTTGCGACTCGGGCCGCGCGTACCCGCGCGCGAGCGAAACGATGATGAGCCGCCTGTACGAACATATCGGAGATCGCTGAGCGCTCGCCGACGACGATGAGAAGTCGGGGCTGAATCGGTCGGTACACAGGCCGCCACGTAGTCGACGTTGCAGCTCCATCAAAGGCTGCCACAGAGCAGAGAGGTCTCTTTCCGCATCAAGCGCTCGGCCCGATACCTTCCCACGAAGCTCCCAAAGGCCAGCAGCACTGCAGTGCTCCCAAAGGCAGACAACACGAGGTCGAAGTTGCACTCGTAGTCCCTTCGAGCGAAGGAAGTGAACGACCAGCGCGCGCCGAGACCGCCGACCGCCTGTCCCTCCTTAAAAAAGGCCCCACGTGCGAGGCATCGCGACAAAACCACCCGACAACATGTCTTCCTTGCTTGCTGCCAAGCCCCTTGCGGCCAGAACGGCCAGGAAGTCGACGGCTGCGCAGGCCCGAACCACCGCCTCGGCGCGCCCCCCGATTAGGCGGGCGGATGTCGCTACCCCCCACCCTCGGCGGGCGCCTGTCTCATGCCGGTGCGCCTCCGCCCCAAATCAAACACCACTTAAGCAACAAGCAGCGGCGAGACAGCGTAAAACAATGGCGATACCGGACTCCGCCAGTCGGCTATCGCCCGCTGTTCACAACATCCAGCTCCGATAGTGCCTTGGAAACCGAACTCACTCCCTGAAGTCTTGCCATGTGGGAAGACGTCGCACTGCAAAGGCTTGTTGGCGGCGCAGCTAGGGGCTGACCCATTGCGCCGACAGACGGCCTCGTCGTCTGCCGCAGCCCTCGACCTCGCTGAAGGGCGACCTCGCGTGCGTGATTGTGCAGGGCCGTGGAGGCCGAGACCACCCAGGAGAGTGCCAACGGCTGCATGTTCCCGGATGAGGACGCGATGCTGGCGGCGCAGGGCTTTGCTATCTCCCCGGAGGCGCTGGTTGCCAAGTCCAAGGTGGTGCCCTGTCTACTCGTTTCTTGTTTTTGTTTTTGCTTTTACTTCCGGGGGCGGCGGTTCTCCTTTGTAGGTACGAGTACTCGCCCTTGTGTGTACTAGTTTGACATCCCAGGGCATCATCCTGCGCGCAGGAGTTCCTGTCGAGCGCCGCGACCGACCCAGCGACGATGGGGGGCTGGCTCGCGGAGGACTTTGAGTTTACGGGCCCTGTGGTCGGCCCCCTCGGCAAGGAGGAGCTCCTGCGGGCACTCGGAAACTTCGACCTCCTCGTGAGCGCCTCCCCGCTGCTGACACGGGGCTAATTTCGCACGCCTAGCGAAAGAGAACAACATGCTGCATCACTCGCATGTCGAAGCGTGCGAGTGTCTTTGTCATGTGGATCGAAGGACGTGTTCCGAGTATCTCATTTTTTAATTTTTAACCCTTGTTAAGGTGTGCCAGGGGAGGCCTACTACCATAGAATACCCTTAAGTACAATGAAATGCCCAGTGACGCCAGCATGCCGGGTGGTGTGGGAGAGACGCCAGAGCCTGCCTGCTGATGGATCATTGATGCCCTCCGTCGATGCTGCGCAGACCGGCTTCCCTGACCTCCAACAAAACTTCCACCACTTCAGGTTCGCCCCCCCCCCCCCCCCCCCCCCCCCCCCCCGCTCTCCTCCTCCATCTTCTGGGGAACGACCATCAACCAGAAGCCTATCGATGACATGACGACTGCCCAGCCTCGAGGCGCCATCTGACCACCCCGCGCCCCCGCAGGGCCTGCCCCTTCGAGCCTGGCCGCGTGTGGTTCACCTGGCGCCCCAAGGGCACCAACAGCGGCAAGATGATGGGCGCCATCGAGCCAACCGGCACCGTGAGCTCCCACATGCACACCCACCCTCCCACCCACACCCACAGCCCTTCGCGCCGCCGCCCCAAGACCGTCACCAGTGCTGCTGCCCCTCATGCCCCCCACCGCACCTGAGCACCTCTCTGCCCGCCTCTCCACCCTCTGCCCGGCAGTTTTGCCTGATTTGTCAGCATCGGCCCTTTCGTGGTAGTGGCTGCCTCTCATGCCCTCCACCCGCCCCGCCCGGGTGGTTGCTCCCAGGTGGTGGAGGCACCGCCGCAGACCCACAGCCTGGTGTTCAACGCGGAGGGCAAAATCGTCAAGCAGACCGTTGGATATGTGCACGACCGGCAGGTTGGCGGCGCCCCCGACACTGCGGAACTGTGTCCGCCCTCCCGCCCATAGCTCAACCCATCATTCAACCCCCCCCCCCCCCCCCCCTTCCTCTTCATACAGTAACCACAATTTGGGACCGCGGGATATTACCGTTTTTGAACCCCCTCCTCCTCGCGAAGATGACAGAATAATAGGTTTACCCAAAATATTATTATTATTACTATTATCATTATTATTAGTAGTAGTAGCAGTAGTAGTAGTAGTAGTAGTACATATATTAATGCTGTTATTATTACTGGGCCAACAGGGGCAGATACAGCGTTTAGTTAGCAAGTAAATATATTCGCGGTGCCAGTAATATCAGAATACGCCGCGAATATATCACACTGATCATATGACTCATTACAAATGAATTCATTTTTCCCCGTGATAGGCCCGTGAACCCAATTCAATATTACGGTACATGATGGAGTATGGAATGACTTCATATCTGTCGCCTGCTATAGTCTCAGTATCCATCAGCGGACTGACGACAACTCTGAGTGACACCGCCACTGCCGCCATGTTCCCATCATGTTTCGCAATTTTCCATATGCATTAATTTTGAATACATGAGCATTACTCGGCTAAACAAACTACAGGGAATTGTTGTTTTCAGTTTTTTCAAAGATTTCGTTCTATGCCCGTGGTGTATTCTGCTACATTTTCGGATAATTGTAGTTTCTCGATTTACAAGTAGCAGGGGGGGGGGGGGGGGGGGGGGGGGGTTTATACTGTGCCATTTAATTGCGTTCGCGGGACCTAAACGCAATTAAATGGCACAGTATAATCCCCCCCTCTCCCCCCTCTCTCTGCTACTTGTAAATCGAGAAACTATAATTATCCGGAAATGCAGCAGAATACACCACGGGCATAGTTAAATGCCATTAAATAAGATGAATTGAAATCAAGTCATCTAGCAGCAGCAACGCAGCCATCTGTGTTATATTCGTGATGTCTTATTATATGTTTAAAAGATAAGTATAGTTTCTCACTTTAGGCATCATGGAGGTGTATGTCGAAACAACGACACACTGTGCCATTTAATTATTGGGTATGCAGATCTGAAAATACTGAATTGTTTTGCAGCCACAAGCTGGAAGATCCGTGTGATATTCTTGGTGTATTGTTCTATATTTTCAGGAAATTGTATTTTTCCTTTCTTTGCGGGGGGTCAAAACGATAATATCGTGCAAATTCAGGGCATGGTTACGGTATACAGCGATCCAAGAGCTTGTTTTAACGGTACCGCTCAATGTAGACACACCAAAATTTGTTGAGGGCTGTGCAGCGTGCCTGAATCTTTCCCCCGTTTGTATTGAAGCTGGGCAACACCGGTGGCCTCGGCGGCATCTACGGCCTGCTGTGGGCGATCGGCTCGCCGCTGCCGTTTCCGGAGGCCAACCCCTGGAAGAAGAGCAAGCGCTACCGTCTCTTCCAGTGGGTCACCCCCTTCCTGAACTCTCTCAGCAGCAAGGAGGGCAAGTGAAGGAGCGCTGCCTCTCCCTGGCTAGGCAACAGCGAACAAAGCGGCGGGCGATATCTTGCCAGCGCAGCACACACAGCGATGTAAAGGGGAATTAGTATGCCTACGATGCTGGCGCTTAGTACATCAGAAGGGAGAAACCCACTGGATAACTCAGAGGGCGCAATGCCTCATACCGAAAAGTGTTAGATAGAAGTAGTATAAATCTGTTTAATCATCAGCTGCCCTTCCAATGTGTCTGCTGATTGGCTTTGCTGCCGCCATTGCAGTGTGTTTGCTTTTTCATACGACATACGAGGCCTTTATTTGAATGTCAGTGGCGATGCGGGAGATGCTTGCATATTATCCGGGCTTTGTGCCAGAGGTCAAAAGTGTGCATGCGCGACCTTCATCACCGCCATATGCTATGCTGTACAGGCGATAGCAGCACGTCGTACGCTGGTATATACACTGATAGTGGTATTGTCACTGTCCACAGCAGTAGCGGCATTTCCGCCATGAAGGTGCACCTGACCGTCGACATTGAATGATAAGATTGAAGGATAAACGAACCGCATCATCACATTGCAGTTGGCGGCACTAGGGACCTGGCATGGGAATTTGTAAGCTCAGTTATATTTAGTGCGCCGGTCGCCCGGTCCTGCAATCCTACTACCGCAGTTGCTCCGAAACCAATTTTAATCGCCCAACATCACGCAACGACGCCATCGAGCCGCAGTGGTACGCAGTCGTACGCGCGTCAGACCGGCAATGCTGCGTATCGCTGTCGACAACTTGCTAAGTGCTGAATTATGTGCACGTGTGGTCTTTCTCGACGTCAGGTTGCATGGTTCGCGTCGGCGCCCGGCATTATGCATTACAAGCGATGCTGCTGGTTACTCCACTGTGCCGCAAGCGCTCCGAAACCATGGAAGTGCCCCTCGTCGCAAGTGATGGGGTTTTATTTGTCGACAGGAACGAAGGCCACCTCGCATCAATGTCGTCGGTATATTGCATTTCTGCCTCCTACTATGACCCGGGGCATGTTATTCTACATTTAATAAATGCCTTGCCGCTAGAATGCCTTCGTCAATATGTTTGCTGCTGGTTTCGGGGCATTCAGCAGTCGATAACGCTGTCTGGCACTCGCATGTACCCCCCCCCCCTCGGCGCCAGTAGTGTGCGTGATGGTGTAACCACAGTACCAATAAAAGCATTACATCCCCTAAGAAACCGAACTACTGCTAATTGGAACGACATAGTTCGGCATAAACTTGGAAGAGATGGCATACATAATAATCTATCGGGCGGCCGCCACAGTGGCACCGCATCTGCGTCGTTATTGCTGCCGTCGTGTTGTCGGGCCACTATTGTATAGTGGTTTGGTCATGTTGTGAGTATGGGAGGGGGCGATGAGATAGAAATCCAGAAGGCATATCGGGCGAGAGTCAACCGATAGTAGTAAGACGTCATGCGCAGGGAATGTAGTGACAATCATACGAGTACGATATGCTACGAGTTAGTACCTATACTATGTGTACGAGTACTAGTACGAAAACCCTGATACCACGAGTACGCATGCGTTTATTCAGGCATGCAATCGAGTCTGTTTTCTTCCAAAACGAGTGCGGAGGCTGATTACACAGAAGAAACGCCGGTTTGTGGCTAGGAAGGTTCAGCGACAAAGGGGGTAATGTCCCAGGAGGAGTCTGGAAGGCGGAAACAGACAACGAAAGGGCGCTCCCGATGGTAACGAGCTGGAAGATGGCAGATGAGCTGTTGGTTGCTGTCCTATGTAGCTATCCGGCCGGGAGCGCGGGGCTCGCGAGCGCAATAATGGGACAACCCGTACGGGTACTGAAACTACATGTTACCGATTACTTAAGCGGTTGAAACCACCATCAGACCGTAAGGGTCGCACTAGGACAGTAAAACTGTTGGGAAACCCCATAAACAGGTTTAATTCATTTCAAACAGGTAATCGAGTATGGTTTTGCCAGTTACACGCGGTTCGCTTACGACTGTGAGCGTGGGCAATCGGCAGGCGTGCCAACCAGACGAAGGCGGAAGATGTAGAAGGGTCTCGCGCCGAGAGGTTAATGACCACGATCGAGGCGCATGCGCATAACATACGCCAATGATTGGGAGATGTTGACGGCGCGAACGTCGGCGCGACATAACCGGACGTGTCGCAAAATCAAGGCGCCGTCTCCCGACGGCGCCATGCAGCAACTGCCGCGCGCCGTGGCGGCGTGCGACACTAATTGGAAATGTAAGCCATCCAATAGCAACGGGCAGGTTGGCGACGAATGCGGAGCAGAGCGGCACAGAAAGGACGAGTACCAACTGCGCGCGTGGGCGCGCGAGCGCGCCGCGTACAACCGTGTGAAGTACGGTACGATGTGCGCGACGCGGTGGGAACTTTGCGCATGTGCCGGCGGTGTACTTTACGAGGAATGGACACGTGACCCCACGCGACGACAGCGGTGTACGGCCGCTGCCATCACCAGCGGCGGTCATTTCGCCGCCTCGCACAAGGGGTGGCACTTGAAACTCATAACGCATCGGGGCGCGCGGGCACATGGGCGCGGGCACGCGGGCACGTGCGTGGTCGTGCCGTACCGATTCTCCTGTGTCTTGGGGTCAGTTGCCGGCGATGTCGCAGAAGACCCGCCGACTCGAGAAGTTGCCGGCGCGGGTCGGTCTCGCATCACGGAGCGTGGTGATTCGGCCGCCGCTATTTATTGCACCATCGACGGCTGCCGACCACCTCACAAGTCGGAAACCTACGATGACGTCACGAAATGCATGGAACGCGTTAAGTGGCGGAGCTGCTCCCCGGCGGGCAGCTCGTGTTGTCAAAGGTGGATGTCGTAACGTCGGGAACGGGTTGGCCGGCGTAGAGGCTTTGCTGGCCTACGACGCCATGTAACGATGTCAGTGATGTCGGGACGAGGGTGGTAATGAGACGGCCGCCGCTGCTGCACCAGCTACGGCCGCCGAGTTTCCAAACTTGGGGTCGGATAGGGGTAGTACGGTCACCACTAGACGTCGAGCACGCCAGGTGGTAGAGATGTTCCCCGCCGGGCAATTGTAGGTTGTCCTGGTCCTTGTGACGACGACGTCGCAGGAGGAAGCGTCGGAGATGCGCCGGACCGAGCCGCGCATACACTTCCCACTGCAACCACAGCAAACGTTCATGCGGCACGGTTGGGGCGAGGGCAACGAGCCCTCTCAAAACTCAGGCTCATGAGCGGCGCCATCCCCGTAACTGACCAAGTACTCAGGTAGTTTCGGAAAACCACCACGTGTATAACGACCTTCGATGCCACGACGCTGTGCTGCGAGCGCAGGACACGCGGACCGGGTTGAAGTGTTTTGCAAGACGGCAGCGGCCAAGTGGTCATCTTGTACGGTGAACTTTCAAGAAACCCTTCACTTTCCTTTCACTTTCCTGACGACACGGGCGTCCTCATCCGTCCGCGCCGATTTGTTGCGGTAGGCGTAGTTGTCGCCCTTGGCAACCGTACGTGACGAGCAGCAGTCATGGTACCGAGCGCGTCCGCCTCGCTTTATCTCAAGAGTTGACTACTTCGAAAGGGTTTTCCACTGCGGGACACCACGAAAGTCCGTGATGCGACTCGGCTTCGGGTGTTGAGGTTTAAAGCCCCCAACGGGGGCCCCTAGCTCTAATTCCATACCATGCACGTCATCGCCACCCGAAAACGTCCCAGCTGCAAAGCCAAGGCAAAAACGGATAACGACTTCGGGCGCACGAGCAAGGAAAACCACACTACCGAGGGGCTGTCAATCGCTGCCGACAGTGTAACGCATGAGCGTGGCACGACGACTCACTACCGGGAAAAGGAACATCGGTACGGACTTGATCAACCTCTGCGACCTTCGCGCGCACAAGTACGCGAAAGCCGCTGCCGAAGGCATGATCGCGCTAGGAGATGGCAGGCGAGCTGCTTATGGCTGTCCTAAGTAGCTCCCCAGCCGGGAGCGCAGTGGGGCAACCCATAAAACGTGATGGTACCGGTAACTTGAGCGGTTGACACCACCCACTGCGAGATTCAGATGTGACGTAAATGTCCCCTACTGGTGACGAACGATGCATACGGGGACGATACGGGACGTACGAGGGACGTGGATTTCATACCGAGTAGCGACGACTATCTCGCGCGACGTGTAAGGCCTGTATGACACGGGACGTGCTCTACCGGTAGACCGCTCTACCGCCGTAATGTCTACACGCACAGCGCGCCACGTCGCAAAAAGTGCAATTCGGCCGTAGAGCGGTCACCCCTAGAGCATTAGACCGGTCTAGCATTTCGGCGGTAGGGTGGCATCGGTAGCTACCGATGCCACCCCCCGCTCTACCGCTCTACCGCTCTATTTTGAACACGGCACCCTGTCGCTGGCGAATCCACCTTCATCGCGCTACCCCTCGCCCGCCGCTCCATGTAGTCCCACCGAAACTTCGCGCGGGCGGTACACGGACTCCACGCCTCACGGCCATGGCTGCGCGCCCGGAATCGCACCGCAAGGTGCCACAGGCGGCCGGTCAAGCGGCCAGTCAAGGTGTCTGGATCCTTTCGGGCGCCGTGGGCGCCGGGCGCCATGCCGTTGTCCCAGCGGCACGTCTCGCCATCCGGTGCGCCCATCGGGGCGCTGCCTCCTAGCATATTTTGACCGGAAGGGCATCGCCCCGCCGGCCTCGCTGACCCGTCTCCATCTGGATCTCATGTCGCGGGCGGACAGCGCTCAACCGACTTTAGCCTAGGAGACCGAGCAGCAAGTACGGCTGGTCCTGCGATGCTCGGTACGGCGGTAGCGGCTACTAGTTTGACCGGTAGAGCTGTTCCTGTGTCATACCGTTTTGAGGGCTCAAAAAGAAACTGAAAAAGTGAAAATACTACACGGTGATTGGCTAGTCGCCGTTTGCTTTTTGCGACGTGGCGCGCTGTGCGTGTATAAATTACGGCGGTAGAGCGGTCTACCGGTAGAGCACGTCCCGTGTCATACAGGCCTAAAGTACTATATGAATTTCTCGTTCCGATAATTTCATCAAATTATTGATATGCGCACGCGGGCTCGCACGCGGAGCACCCGGACTAAGTACAGGCGGCTGCACGTACTCGCTGCACATCGCTGCACATCGCTGCCCAACGCAGGGTCGCTGACGTCGCGGTGCGCCACGGCCCCTGCCAAGGAGTAATCACGATAAGTACTGGAACGGTGCGGCGGCCGACTCTCGCGAGGCCCGTGCCCGCACAGCATTGGTGCTTAGTTCGCGCGTAGCATCGCGGCACCGCATGCATGTGCCGGGAGTGCCGGGCAAACCGTGATCGCATGCTGCCGGCATGCGATCATGGCTTGCGCTGCAGTCCCGGCGGAGGTGTGGGCCGGTGTCGCGGAGGCGTTGGGCTAGTGGTTTTATTGCACTGGCGGGGCATCACTTCGCCGTTGTGGGCGGTGCCCAGCACAAAACTGATCCTGCCTGATTTTCTATACATTTGAGATTCAGGCTTGGGGGGCGGCTAGGGGACATTCGTGAGGTCTGTCAGAGTTGGAAGCCGCGCCATGTGTTCCCTAGAATCTGTGATGATACTGCGCCTCCCCGGGCTTACCGTTGGGAAATACCCCTCGCGCCAACCCCCCTGAGAGTTGAAGTGGATGTAGCCCACCACCGGCAGGAAGCACAGATGCGAGTGTGCGGCTGTCCGCCCTTGGTTCAGCGGTGAGCGGCGGTGACCGTCAGGCGACCCCGTACTTCATGCGCGTGCCGGGGCGTTACACAATCATCAGCAGTTAGGGCGGCTGCATTTAAACGCGCACCTACAAACACCACCTACCGCCTACCACCTACCGTACCACCTACATCCGCCCACACCTCCGCCCGTCGTGCCGCACAGCGCCGCACAACGTGCCGCACATCGCGCGCACATACGTCGTGCGGCGCGCGCGCGGCACTGCACCGATACATCGTACTACTACTCGCGCTGTGACTATGCAAATAATAAGCGTCAATACACCGGGCTAATGTTGGGTGTATATCGCCGCTTATCTTTATGTTCACGCACACCTAGCGACAGCAGCAGGTACCCACTCCGCGATCTGTATATCGCAGCAGCGCCGCGACGGTACGTACGCGCTTCGCAAGGATATCAATCACACGAGGCGACGAAGCGTCACCAGTTGCACCCTAACCACGTTGCACCCAAACCACCCGGCTCCGCCCACCATGGCACTCACGATGGTACCCCAGAAAAGGGCCAGGATGGTGGAGCGATGTACACGAACCCAACTAGCATACGCGAGCGTGGAGGAGAACACGCAACAAAATAGACTCACCGACGCAGTCAGAAGAGGGGAATACATCCATCTCCCCGGCGGCTGGACTCCCACCAAGTCCAGCAACGCGACCCTCTACCGCTCCATGCGCCACGCTTGACACTGGCGCACGTTGCTGGATGTCGGCGCGGACGCGCTCGCCCAGTACAACCTCTTCCTGCTTGACCAACCCGACATGGTCGGGGACATCGCCGACGCTGATACGCGTCTCCCACACCTCCACGGTTCGGATTCGGTGTGGGTGCAAGGCGCCGAGGACATGCTCGAGATCGCTGCGAAGCAGGCCGCGGTACTCGTCGAGAACGATGACGACGGGGCTATGGAGCCTCTCCTCGCTGGGGCCCACGTGAAGCAGTTCCCGCTGTTCCGACTCATGCGGCTGACCGCACTCGTGGTGCACGAAGCCCTCACCCACACATGGCTTGAGCCGGACAGATTCAGCCGGTTTTGTCCGACATCACAAACGGCATCAGCAAACTGTAGCAAAACTATGTCGGTGCAAACTAGGCTGATGTCGGACAGAACCGGCTGAATCTGTCCGGCTCAAGCCATGTGTGGGTGAGGGCTTCGTGCACCACGCGTGCGGTCAGCCGCATGAGTTGGAACAGCGGGAACTGCTCCGCGTGGGCCCCAGCCATCATCGTTCTCGACGAGTACCGCGGCATGCTTCGCAGCGATCTCGAGCATGTCCTCGGCGCCTTGCACCCACACCGAATCCGAACCGTGGAGGTATGGGAGACGCGTATCAGCGTCGGCGATGTCCCCGACCATGTCGGGTTGGTCAAGCAGGAAGAGCTTGTACTGGGCGAGCGCGTCCGCGCCGACATCCAGCAACGTGTGCCAATGCCAAGCGTGGCGCAGGGAGCGGTAGAGGGCCGGGTTGCTGGACTTGGTGGGAGTCCAGCCGCCGGGGAGATGGATGTATTCCCCTCTTCTGACCTCGTCGGTGAGTCTATTTTGTAGCGTGTTCTCTTCCACACTCGCGTATGCTCCACCATCCTGGCCCTTTTTTCCGGGGTGTCATCGTGAGTGCCATGGTAGGCGGAGCCGGGTGGTTTGGGTGCAACGTGGTTAGGGTGCAAATGGTGACGCTTTGTCGCCTCGTGTGATTGATATCCTTGCGAAGCAGGCAGCGTCGCGCGTACGTACCGTCGCGGCGCTGCTGCGATATACAGATCGTGGAGTAGGCACCTGCTACCGTCGCTAGGTGTGCGTGAACATAAAGATAAGCGGCGATATACACCCGACATTGGCCCGGTGTATTGACGCTTATTTGCTTAGTCGCAGCGCGAGTAGTAGTACGATCTATCGGTGCAGTGCCGCGCGCGCCCGCACGACGTATGTGCGCGCGATGTGCGGCACGTTGTGCGGCAATCTGCGGCATGTTGTGCGGCGATGTGCGGCACGTTGTGCGGCGCTGTGCGGCACGACGGGCGGAGGTGTGGGCGGATGTAGGTGGTACGGTAGGTGGTAGGCGGTAGGTGGTGTTCGTAGGTGCGCGTTTAATTGCAGCCGCCCTAACTGCTGATGATTGTGTAACGCCCCAGCACGCGCATGAAGTACGGGGTCGCCGGACGGTCACCGCCGCTCACCGTTGAACCAAGCGCGGACAGCCGCGCACTCGCATCTGTGTTGCCTGCCGGTGGTGGGCTACATCCACCCCAACTCTCAACCCCCGCGCGCGCGGCAGCAGGCATGCCGGGAATGGGATGGATATCGAGTGTATCGAAGGATGGCGTGTACACATGCAAGCACTGCCGGGGCTGGGTGACGGGCAATAGTGATAAGACGGCGCGAGAGCGGCACTTCCGGAAATACCCGAACTGTAGCCACTCGAAGCGTGCGGCTAAGTTGCGCCGCAAGACCGCCTTATTACAAGCAGCAACAACAAAGGCACCAGCAGCAGGGGCGGCAGCAGTAGCAGGGGCGGCAGCAGGAGTAGCAGCAGCCGTCGGAAACGGCCCGCCGGCGCCGGTCTCGGACGACGGCGGCTCGTCGGAGGACAATGTGATGGGCGTGAGGGAGGACCCCGTTGGCGAAGACGGTATGGACATCGACGCGCCTGCGTGGCGGCCGGCGGGCGTGGAAGCCGCCGATGAGGGCGTGGTACGGGAAGGCGATCCCGGTGACTTCTACATGAAGGTCATCGCCAAGAAGTTCCGGGGAGTATGGCACTACGGCGTGATAACCGGCGTCGTTACCGAGTGGGTGTTGGAGGACTACGGCGGGGCGACCTAGTGGCGCGCTGTTTTCGAGGACGGTGACACTGTGGACCTTCTGCGTTCATAGGTGAGTGGGCCCGGCCTGTGTGCTGGTGGCACCACTCACCTGAGGTTGTATGGAATCACACGCACCCGTACGGTCCGCGTGGCAGGTTGTGGAGGCTATGGCGGCTGCCCAAGAGCATCCCCCTGTGGATGCGGACGGGGAGACTCGCTTGGTACGTAACCGTCCCTGAAGGCGATGACCAGTCCAGTGAATCCGAAGAGGAGGGCTGGGGGGGGGGGGGGGGGGGGACGCGGCTGGCGCCGGGTGGACGAGCGATGAGGAGGAGGAGGAGGAGGCGGCGCACCTCCGGGCGTGGGAGTCTGCTGCTGTGCCGGGGTCCGACACGAATGCCCTCACGTTTGCAGTCATGAAGTGCTCGGCCCAGGTGAAGAGCAAGAATTCCAACAACTCCGCTGACAGCGACTGGCAGCTGTTGCATGACATCATGCCCGCCGGCTTCACCTGGGTGGGATGGCCGTGCCACGCAGCCACAAGGCGATGCGGAAGTTCTTGCGGGTACGGCCGGGATGTCTGCCTGGGTGCGTGCTTGACGCGGCGTGTCTTGGGGTGTCAGGCCCCTCACGCTCCTCGCCTCCCGACGCATGCATGTGCCTGATACATCCAGATATGTCCGGCACATGTGCCCCGAGGGGTGCGTGGCGTTCAGCGGGGCGCCCGGGAAGGCTGGCGGATGGGCGAACCTCCCCGACCAGCACTGCCCGGAGTGCAATGCCGGCCGGTTGATCCGAATGCCGCAGTCCCTGAAGCTCACGGCTGCATGGGTTTGGTACGTCATGAGCGTGGCGGACATCATCAAGGGCTGGTTCCGAGACCCTGTGTGGTACGCTTGCTGGAAGAAGGGGACGGACGTGTCTATCAAGCAACTCCTTCCGCGCATCGTCGGAGGCGGAGCGCCTGAATGAAGGCGGGCATGGCAGCAGCCTCGCCCCGGGAGACTTCCTCCATGCCGACAACGGGATCTACACACTCGCAGACGATGGCTTCCTGTCGCATCTTCGGACCACCCAGTCTGTCACCGGGGCTGAAATCAGGTGTGAGGACATGCCGCCCCACATGCGGACCTCCAGGAGCAACTGGCACCCAGTCGCACTCATTGGCCCCCCGGAGCCGCCCCACCTGGCTGGGCAAAATACTGTTAGAGGTGCTGGACGAGCTCGCGGTGCTTGGCGAGCAGGGAGTGAGGGTCACCCCCGCAGACAAGGGGGGGGGGACCGTTCGTGCACAAGGTCTTCCTCGGTATGTGGGTGTGCGACGCCCATGGCAGACGAAAGATCTGTGTGCGGGGGGGCCAAGCCAGCTCAAAGGTTGCCCTTGGTGCCGTCTGCTGAGCCATGTGGAGTGCCCGGTCGGCACGGTGAAGGTGGCGCCTGCGGGGTATGCAAAGGACGTCCTCCAGAGGGTGGATGGCGAAGAGTTGCAGGCTGTGCGCACGGGCGCGAGGTGACTCCTGCTCTCCGGCGACGAGATGCTAGAGCAGATGGGCGTCATCGGCCACATAGAGGAGGACTTGGCCAAGTCGGACCTCGATGGGGATGAGGACGGCGAACTGAGCCCCGCTGCCCGGCGTGCGTTCAACACAACCCGGCTGGCGGAGGCCAAGCAGAACACCGGCTACCATGGCGTGTGCCAGGTGCATGTGGTCCTGGGCTTTGTCAGCATGGTCAACCTCTTCCCCCTCGCGCCATGCCACATGTTTTTCTTTGGCTTGGGAAAGGACTTCTAGAGGAACTTCGTCACCGTGTTGGGCCACGTTGGATTCCGGGCTATGAAGGAGGAAGACCGGCGCCAGGCTTTAGTCTTGATACCCAACAACTTTGAACGTGGATTGCGCCCTTCGTTTGCGGTGTCCAAGAAGTCGAAAGGTACCCCCCCCCCCCCCCCCCCGCCCCCTGGGCGTGGGCGTGGGCGTGGGTGTGGGCGTGACGGCATTCCCCTTCATGACTGCCGGGTCAGGCAAGGTGACGGTGCAGTCCGGCTGGGTCATGGAGGACAGCTGGCACCACATGGAAACGTTTTCCCTTCTTACCGTGTTGGGGGAGTGGAGTTGGTGGGTATGGGGGATCGAAGTTGAAGTGTGTATACGCGCGCGTGTCTGTAGTGTTTGTACGCGTTTCGGGGAAGAAAGGGCGGGGGCAAAAAGGGTTGGCCGTAACCAACGGACAAAAAGGATTGTAAGGTAATCGAGCCATTGCGACTTCTGGTATCTGGATGAATAACATGAACTAGTACGGTGCACCTTTATTGACTATGCCGTTTCGATCATATGGAATCGCCTCTATGGGAGGCTGTCAGCGACTATATGTCTGTCGACATGACGACGACCTACTTCGAAGGACTTGAGGTCATTCAGTGTGTACCGTGATACGAGACGCTCGAGGCGAAATTAACTGAGTCGTAGCGTAAATCGGCGCAGCAGCACCCGAAATTCACAACGACGAGTGACATCAACGCTTTCGACATTATATGGTTGCACGGCATTCCTGAGATGCTGGGGCAGGTCGGCTTGAAAGTCGACTCGCTTGCATGACTGGTGTATATCGTGCAACAACGTTGACGATGACAATAAATATGAAAGGGGAAATAATAATCAAATTTTAAATGTCATATACATGATAGATAGTCATGTATACCAATTGCGGCACCCACGGCTTTGCGATGCCATAATATCATGCGCTGGCCCTCTGGCCTACTTTGATGTCTTGACTCACACTGACACGTATGCGGGGCCAAAATAAGATAATTTAATTAAAGGCGCGCAAAAGGGCAATTCGTGCCGTGGACTTGGCCCCTGGCATTTACTCAGAACTCAGACAACACGACAACTTGATTCCTAGACCTCCATAAATTAAGCGCACACAATGTGGCCCATCCACCTCGCTCGCTCCGTCGGCACATTAAATCGGCCGACAGCTACAGGCCACAGAGTGGCGGGCCACAGGTAGCCATTCACGCTATGGCGTGGTACTACTTGATGCCGTCCAGACTCGCAGATATCGCGCCAGCGTCCATGAGGTCCTGGTCCTCCGCCGGCCACAACCCCGACGCGCTGCTCGCCGGCTGGGCTCGCCGGCCCGGCTGAGGGCTGAGGATGCGCCCGGGTGGGGAACCCCCCGGAGGGGTGCTGCGGGGGGCATCGCCCGCGGCCTTGCGGCCCGGTCCCGCGCCAAAGCTCATCGACAGCTGCTGCGCCTACGACGATGCGGTACATGGGAAACGCAGGCGTGCTGGTGAGTCACCGAGTGGGTACGTCGGTGGTCAATACGTCGGTACGTCGGCGGTCGAGTGTGGACGTCGACATGCGGCGGTGCCTCGGACGGTGACATTGGGGCAAAATCAAAAATATGAAATATGTATTAAAAATGAGTACGAGAGCGCGAGTTGCCGTCTCTTTGCAAGCTGGCAAGCGCGATGCTACGGGCGCTGCGGCTGCTGCACCATAAGCTGCGTCACCTGCTGCTGGATGTCGCCGACCTTAACGAGCTGCTTGGTGACCTTGGCCTCCCAGCGCGACAGTTTCCTCTGGAACAGGTCCGCCTTGCCGCGCATCACCTGCGCGCGAGCCGGCACTTGTCAGCGCGCCACAGCCCCCGCGATAACCATAGGATCTCGCCGCTTGGCCAGCTGAGCCCGACGCGCACCTCGTAGTGGTCGGCGTCTGTGTGCTCCGCCTCGGCGGTCAGGATGCGCTCCGCGTCCTGCAGCGGCCAGAGAATCGTCGACTCTCGAGTCAAACATCGGAACGAGGCGACTCGGCAGGCAGAATCTCTAGAAATGGCCGACAGCCCCGGCGTGTCGGATGCATGGTTGTCGACAACCCCCTTGGGTCGGGCGGTACCTACCTGCAGATCGTAGAGCTGCCGGCGCAGTGAGTGCACTGCATGCGACACGGCTCGCAACTCGTCGACCGCCACGCGGCCGGTCGCCTCCGAGCCGCCGGACAGCAGGTCCTCCAGGATGCGCTCGATTCGGCCGAGCCGCTGCTCCCCCTACAAGCGCACAACGATCGTCCGTCAGAACTGAAAATCTGACGCGAGACGAGCTCTGAAGATTCGGCAAAGGTGCCGGCTTGCCAATGTTGTCCAAGGCGTGAGAGAATGGAGTGACGCTGCAGGTGGTTCGTACCTTAGAGGCCGTGTCGCGTGCAACCCGTAGGCCACCCTCCAGCGCTGCGAACGAGTTTCGGCTCTGTTTGGGTGGCGCCGACCGCACCACCGACACTCGTGGCGCGTTGTTGTTGACTGGCTCCAGGGGGCGCGGCTGCACGGGCGGCGCCGACGACGGCGGCACCGGGGGACTGGGCTGGGGGCGGTGCTGCTGGAAAGCCGCTCGCGCGGCGGGGCTGCTGCTGCGCATCAGCCGCTGCATCGTCTGGCTGCGGGGCTCGTCGGTGTGCGCAGGAGGCGAGCCGTGCGTGGCGGCCGGGGGCGACTGCTGTGCGGGTGTCCATCCCGGCGAGTAGTACTCATGATACGGCACGGGGCCGTCGGGCAAGCCTCCCGGCGTCATCGCAGTCCAGCCGCCTCGACTCTGAGCGGCCGAGTCTGGCACGGGCGTGACAAACGAGCCGCCGCCACCGCTGGGCAGGTCGCGACTACGACGTACTGTGGAGGGGGACTGCCGAGAAGGCGATCGCCGGCGCTCGCCCGACAACAAAACGTTGCGCTCCAACCGTGCCACCTGCTCCCGCTCCTGCGCCCGCAATCGACGATTGTCAGCTAGTGACCGAATAACCACATTTGTAATAAGGAACGAAAACTGTATCGTCGTACATATGTAGTTATCCCTTTGCCGCTACATGTGTGTTACCACTCGGCGTCATGCTAAACTCCGATGGTGGCTGTATTTTGTCGGCAGTGGAAATGGTGCGCACCTGGGCCAAGGCATTTCGAGCTTGCGATAGATTGCGCCGCTCCGCCTCCACCGCCCGCTTCGCTTCAGCGCGCTGCTCGTCGACCTCGCGGGCCAGAGCGGCCGACGTTCGCAGCTGCTCCTCCGCCTGCACGTCGCCGCCGTTGCAGCCGGGAAGTTGGGGTACCGGAGTAGTTAGTCGCCGCTACCAACAATATTACATCCATCCAGCGAATTGCGCAGCGGTCGTTTGCGCAATATTATTGTATATAAGAATATTCAGAAAAACAAAACGCGCACAGCACCAGACCACAAACTAAAAAAACGCCACACACGCACACACACACAGACACACACAAACACCCGCTCGGGCGTGCGCGAACGGCGACTCACGATTGTTGAAGTCTCCAAAATACATCGTTATATACGCTACGGAATCACCTGCTTTGCCGTCTCCGCGCTGCGCTCCTCCGCCTCTCGAGCCCGCCGGAGCGCCTCCGTGCCGCGAGCCTCCTTCCGCTTCGCCTTCTCCGCCACCTCGCGCGAGGCAGCCGCCACTCGCTCCGCTTCGGCCTTAGCCGACGCGAGCTCGGTCGCCGCTGTCTGCGCCGCCGCGGCTTTCACCTTCTTGGCAGCCTGCAGCGTACGCGGGGCCATCAGGGGGGGGGGGGGGGATAGAAAGTCCGAGTGCTTTATTTACCAGTAGGTGTATCCATGCATACACTCGCACGTGTACAACAACGCTGCTGTCGCGCACCTCCTCGGCCTCTCGGATGATTCGGCTCGCCTCTGCGCGACTGCGGCCGACCATTTGCTCCACCTCCTTCAGCGTGTCCGCCTCGCTGCGGGTAAGTCGCGCCTTGTGCGCCTCCATCTGCGCGCCGGCCGGCGACGACTCGATCAGTTGCAAAATCAGGGCAGCCTGACCGGCGCCGACACTCCGCGACAGTGAATCGACCGGGAGTATGACCCGGCGACGCAACGAGGCCCCACCTTGGCCGCAAGGTCCGCCAGCTCGGCTTCCTTTTCCTTGAGCTCGTGCGACTGCGTGCGGAGCTCGCGCTGGCGGTGCTCCGCCAGCTCCATCATGTCGCCAAACTCACGCTGTAGCGTGGCGTGGTGCGAGCGTAGATCGTCATAGTCCGCTTGCATGGCCGCCCGCTCCGCAGCCTCGCCTTCCAGCTCCGACTGCCACCGCGCAAGTCTGGCGGCGAGCTCCGCCAGGCGGCCCTCCTCCGCCTCGGCCTGCCCATATTAATGGCAATGGGCATCGGGGTATATTATCGGCCGAGCTAGTCAATGCGGCATTGACTCGTCGACACACTCGAAATTGCACAAATCAATGAATAAAGGCTGCTCGAACCTGTCGAAAATGCGTGCACCACGTACTGTTCCCCAGAAATGTCGAACTATGGCACTATTGCCACTAATAAGCAACGCTCATACTATCACGAAATTGCCGTGCTGTTATGAGCTGCCCATGGTAAGCTTGATATACTCGTTTACATCGAAACGGCAGCAACGGCAGGGGTCAGCAGCGCGCACCGCCTGCTTGCGAGTGTCCAGCTCCTCCCCCAGCGCAGCCGTCTTGCGCTCCTTGCTGCTGTGCTCAGCCTGCTTGGCCTGCCATCCGCAGCGGCGACGTTAGTGCTGGGAGGCATCGGCATGCCTCCCGCCGAGGTGGCATCGGGCGCCCATCAACCATCAGCCCCCCCTCCCCTTCCGCCCCGGGACCGCACCTCCAGCTCCGCCTTCATCAGCTGCACCTCCGACAGCCGCGCGCCTAGTGCCTCCTCGCGTGCCGTCACCGCCTTCTCTTGGTCTGCCACCTTCATTTGCAGCAGCTGGGCGTCCCGCTCGCGCGTGTCCAGGCTCTCCTGCGCATATCCGGCGCAGCAAACAGGTCAAGCCCCTACTGTATCATCCCACTACTGCATATATCCTTTCGCGCTCTCTCCATACACTGCACCATTTAATTTCTTTCACGCCCCGCAAACGGTTTTAAGGTTTCTGCCGATAGTCTTGTGGCAGCAAAAGTCTTGTGATTATAAAAAAGGAAGGTGGGGGGGGGGGGGGGGGGGTTAGGGGTTATGGGGGCAGTCAAAGGAGCAATTCCCTCGCACAACGCGCTCCGCACCTCCCGAGCCGCCAGCTGCCGGCTGAGCTGCTCCCCGAGGTCGCTCGCCTCCTGGCTGCGCTTTCGCATCGCCTCCTCCTCCGCCTCCACCGCCTCCAGCCGCGCCCTGAGCTCCGCCGTCTCGGCGTCCGCGCGGCCCTCCGCCTCCGCCACCGCGGCGGCACGCCCCTCCAGCGCCGCCGCCTCCGCCTTCACCTCTGCTTGCGCCGCCTCCAGCACAGAGCGGTGACGCCCCACCTCCGCGGACGCCTCCTCTGCCTTCCGCTGCGCGGCCTGCGGAGACGGCGCAAGTCAGCGTACCGCAACGCCGTCCACGGGCTGCTGCCACCGTACCAAGGCGGCCGTGACGAACAAATGGCGGTGGGGAGGCGCCCAACTGCAACGGCGGACGCCCACTCGAGGTAAAACAAAGGTTTGCATGAAGCAAGATCGATAAAACTCGAGGTCGGATGAGATGAACATACCCATGTTTCGAGGTCGACCGAGTATCCGATGCGCCGATCAGTCTTGAATTATACTATTGATGGAAAACACCATCAGATCAACGCATCATCGATCTTTAGCTAGCATGCCTTCATGTTGGATGCACGTCCCCAGGCTAGCCTCTCGCATGTCCTCTGTGCCGAGCTCGACGAGCTCACGAGCTGACAAGCACACCCCATACTCGAATCAACGAATTCACAGGCATAAGATCCGGCGTAGTATGCTTTGTACCGTTATGTCGTCATGTTGCGCTGTGCCGCTGTCCGGGCGGCGCGAGTGTCGACTCTGTGTCGCCCCTGCGAACGGAAGCGCTCGGCCGAGAACGATGGCTCCGTCTCGGAGTCTTTAGTTATAAAGCAACTGCGCGTTTGGCCTGGCACGACGCACCGGCAAGACAACGCGTAGGCGAGACGCAAGGCGCCGTCGACTCGGGGGCCCGCGGTGACGAGTGGAGCGGTATACTTTTTTCGCCCTCGGAGCGGGAGACAACGGAAGGCGAGCCGCACCTGCAGCGCCTCCTCCCGCGCCGCCAGCGCCCGCTCGCGCTCCAGCACCACGGCCTCCCGCTCCCCGGCGCGCCGCACCGCCTCGTCCGCCTTGGCGCGCGCGGCCTCCGCGGCCGCCGCGGCCCGCTGCGCGGCCTCTTCCTCCCTTGCCGCCCGCCGGGCCGCCTCGCCGGCCGCGGCCTCGCGCGACACCGCCGCCTCGACGGCGTACTTGGCCTCCACCGCCTCCAGCGACGCCACGCGCTCGCGCTCCGTCAGCTGCCACAGCAGCGCACATCAGCGGCGCACGCCGTCAGCCACCGCTATGCCACGCAGTGGGGCGGAGTTCGCGACCCGCTGCCGATCGCCGATGCGCAGGTGCCCGCCCCGCGCAGGCCGAGATTCCAGACAATGCCATTACTACTTGGATGCGCTTGTACGCTGCAATCCTTACTTTATTCAAGCAGCAAGTACCATCATTATTATAAAAAAATGTTGTTGTTGATATTATTATCATTTCTATGCCGCGTCAATACACACTACCCATCAGATAGTCAATAAACACCAGCCATCAGCGGGGCCCATCGTCCTCACCCGAGACCAGCGTTAACTCATTCTGACGAATCCCGGAGGATTCCAGCCAGATTAATACAGGTGGATATGTGGGTGCTTAATATAAAGATAGGCGCAGCCCTGGTGACAGACCTGCGGGGGCACATCGCCGGCCGGGGCCGCTGGGGGGGGGGGGGGGAGTGCTGGGTGCACCTGCGCCTCCTGCTCCCGCAGCCCGCGCCGCAGCCCCTCCACCTCCGCGCGTTCCTCCTCCAGCAGCGCGGCGCGGCGCTCCAGCGCCTGCAGGTCTCGCGCCACGGCGCCCGCGCGCGCCGCCAGCTCCTGCCGCGCGTCCTCCCCCTCCCCCCACCGCGCCACCTCCGCCTTGTGCGCCTCCACCTGCATGCCCCACAGGAGAGAGAGGGGGGGGGGGGGGGGGTGAGGGGAGCCAAGCCGCGCCGCCCTGGTGGGCCGCCATGGCTTGGAGAAGGTCCACCCCCTCAGATAAGGCTCACCTCATTGGCTTCCCCCATCTTGTACTATAAAAGCGCGTAGGTGGCAAAATCGTAAACGGCGGTGCCTGGTCGTTCTTTGCCCCCCTTCTGGCGTTTTTCTATTCCTATTCTATTCTGGTATGTATTTTTCTACTCTCATCTGTTTATTCTTGCCGAATTTCCATCGCAATAGAGCGTTTGGGCGCGATGGAAAGGATCACATAATCCTTCATGCCTGCAACACTGCTGCAGTATATTCATGAATCCAGCCTGCTAACGACATATTTACCTGAAACTACCTGTACCAACGAAGACCATCTCCTGCCAATAATACGCGTAATCGCGTCCCGGGTGTAGTTTAATCAACGCCATCGCATGGCTGCGCATCGGCCAGCATCCCTGCATCGGCATCTATTTTCAAACAATGCACGTATACTTTCCCGAATATATGGGCAATACAAACTCAAACAATGTTCTCTGTGCTTTCCGAAATCAATTCGCAATACGACCAAAATGCGCATGTCACTTTTCTTTCCAAAACACCCAAACTATCAACACATTTCCCATTCAATTCAATTCTATATCTGATTTGCCGAGCTCCCATCCTAATGATAAATCGGATAGTCATCTGTGCCTGGCCGCCCTTTATCAAGGTCGACTATAAAGGCGCCCGCTACCGTTCATCACAGCACCGGGGGACCTAGAAGTACAAATCACAGGCCCCCCTATTTCAGCTTCAGCTCCCGACGGAGCTGCCGCGTGTCTCGCGAAATGGAAACGCCTTGTGGTCGATTACCCCACGCCCGCCCGCGCGGCGGTGGATGTGCCGCCACACCCGGCCGAGTACTCGTAAGACGTTCCCGCATCAATCCGCAGCAGTGCAGGCACGACGTCATGCCCGCCGAGTGCGCATTGGCAATGCTGAGGTCAATCGACACTCCGTCGATTTACTACATACGGGCAAGGGGACTACACGGGCGGTATGACGCGACCACGGGGAACGGACTTAGACACGGCAAACATGAATACCTTCTTGCCGTCGGTGGATCTAGCGTTCCACAAAATGTAGACCCCCCCCCCCCCCCTGGGCCCCCTCCGCACCTCCAGGCGGTGCTTCTCCGCGCGGGCCGCCAACGCGCGCTCTTCCTCCGCCAGCTGCAGCCGCTCCGCCCGCCCCCTCACCCGCAGCGCCTCCAGCTCCGCCTCCGCCGGCTGCAGCGCCGCCTCGCGCTCCTCCGCCGCCTGCCCACCGCCGCCGCGGACCGCACATGTTGATAGACAGCAGAGAGGGAGAGTGTGGGGAGCTACAGGCACATGCATCACCCAATCACCATGTCACTGGGGCTTGGAGCGACGCCCTCACTGGTCACGGAACGCAGCGGGCCTCATGGCACTGCACATGGTGGGCCTCAGCCAGGATGTAGGGTATTGGAATACCCTAAAGCTTCCCATAACCCCAGCAGCGCCCCAAACACGAACCCTAAACCACTTTAGCAGATGATCGGGACCCTAAAACCCTAAAAAGGGTTTAAACCCTACAACCTAAAACACAAGCCAGCCAGGAGGCAAGTGTGAGTTGGCACATCCTGGTACCTATGTTACCCAACGGTTACCCTGGTTACCCCATGGTATCACCCTCCGTGACGCGTCACGCCCTCACTGCCCTGACCGGGCGGGTACCTGCGCGCGCATGGCGAGGTGCGCCTCGCGCTGCTCCACCTCCGCCTCCCACTGCGCCGCGGCGTCGCGCTGCTCCGCCAGGCGGCGCTCGCCGGCCGCCACGTCCCGCTCCAGCTGCGACGCCTCCTCGTGCAGCGCCGCCAGGTGGGAGCGCGCCACCTCCACTTCGCTGGTCAGCTGGCGGGAAGAGTGCGCGCGCGTGTGTGTGTGTGTGGGGGGGGGGGGGGGGGGGGGCTGGGGGTCAGAGCAGGGTTGTGCGTAAGGGCGTGTTGGGTTGGTTGTGTCACGACATGACCATCGATGGCACAAGCGCATAGTTCTGTTCCGCCTGGCGCATAACATAATCGTGAGCACAACCCTACTGCGCATAAGGCAAAAGGCATAGCAAACTGTGAGCGAACTATGCCATAGTTAATAAAGTTGCATTAGAGGCATTTATGCAGTTTTGTGGCTTGTACGCTGTACTTGTGTATGTAGCAGTAGGTGCTTACGTACATTTATCAACAGCATACGATATTAGGAGAAGCACAGGTGATATATACTTTTTACCATTCTTACATCATGTAGTCTCCGGCATATTATAATTCATCGATAAGTAAACAAATTGTACACACATGTTTGCAGGTGTAATATATGTACATACGTCATATGACACGAACACACCGGCGCGCAGACACGCGCACACGCAGCATGGGGTAGCAGCCGGCTAGCATAGACATGTTGCAGTGGACAATATGATGGCGGCGTGTGGGCTGCAGTCAGTGAAGCGCATATGCTCAAGGTTTTGTAACTCCCGTGTATTCCACTTTGCGATCCATGTGACTCGAGCCCATTTGGCAGTATCACCGCATAGGCGAAAGATGTCGCTAGTGCTGAGGCAGGTAACGACAATCATCCGGGAACCATGCGCACAATTCCGGCGGGTGGTGCGGGTAGGTGATACGGGGTGGGAGCCGGCTTACTGGCGATGTGGTGGTGGGGCGATGTCGCTGCCTCGGCCGGCATCCGGCATCCATCGCGCTGCCCAGGTGCAATGGGCGCCCGCGTCGGTGCCGGCGGGGGCGGCAGGTTACTGGCGCCGGCATAGAGACGAATGGTTTACGATATCTATGCGTCATCGATACGATATATCCGGAGCGCGGAGAGTGGGGCATAAGCCCACACTTATGCCCACTTCCACAGGGGTTTTCAAAGTAGATGTGGCATAACTAACTATGCTATGCCGTATGCATACGCTCATGCCACAACTCCAGAGTTCTGCACAACACTGGTTCAGAGTGCAAGCGCGAGACCGCCGGAAACCCTAGAGCCCTGTCAAACCCTCGCAAGTATTAAGCTCGGGGGGCCGGGGGGGGGGGGGGGGGGGGGGACATTCACCCTAACACGGCATGACCGTAATGGCGGTCGGAACTCAGCCAGCGAGCCATATCCCGTGAATTCAAGCTAGCTTTTCATTTCACACAAAGCACATAACCCCATAAACCCTATGACCCTATAATATGTACACCTGTAACCCCTAGTCATAAACTTCTATTCTTGCAGAACAGTTCCGAAATCTGGGCCGACCTAAACTTCGATCACAGAAGCCATGTATCTGTGAAATACATAGTTTATGATCACAGATACATGGTTTCTGTGTATCTGTAACACACAGAACACACAAAACCATGTATATCTGGTTTCTATGTATATAAACACATATGTATGTATGTATGTATGTATGTATATACATATGTACAGAACAGTAGCCAGCCCCCCCGACCCCCCCCCCCCCCCCCCCCAAGCCGCATCTCGCCGGTCCGCCGCACCTGGCTGAGCCGCTCCTCCGCCGCCCTCACGGCGTCCTCGACGCGGCGCAGTGCGGCCGCGCCCTCCTTCTCCGCCGCCCCCCGCCGCGCCGCCTCCGCCTCCAGCTCGTCGCTGCGCGCCTGCAGCTCGCGCCAGCTGCGCTCCACCAGCTCCTCAAACTCGCGGCGGCTGGCCTGCGGCGCGCCGGCACAGGGCGTGGCATCAGCCCCACCCGGGCGCGCCCTGCCGTGGGGCTGGGACCGCCAGGCTGGCTGTTGTGGAAACGCGTCTTCCCCATACAATGCTCATGGGCCCCGTCACTTGCGCTCTGATGATGCGAGGGACGGTCTAACGCCATGGCGGTCCCTGATAATCGTCGCCGCGGGCATTGCGCTTTGGAGGTGTGCGCCAACGCAGCCCATTCAGTGCCCCCCCTCTCCCCCCTCCTCTTCCTGAACTAGCCTGACTTGAGACGCACTACACCTCGGTGATTGGCGGTGGTGGGGGAGCAGTGCGGGTGTACATGGGGGGGGGGGGGGGTGAGACCAGGACAGCGCGCTCCATTGGAGAGGAGCAGGGCAGAGCTGGCAGGCGGGGTCGCCCGAGAGCAGTCGGGGCAGCGCACCTCGAACTCCACCTCCGCCGCGCTCAGCGCCTCTTGCTCGTAGTCCAGCTGCTGCCGCCGGTTCGCCTGCTCGCTGAGCGCGGCCGCCTTCGCCGCCGCCTCGGCCTCGCGCCGCTCCACCTGCGCGGCCACCACGCGCATTGAGTCCGGCACGAACTCCCGGCCTCGCTCTCCACCGGCCGCAATTGCGCCTATCGAGTCTCTCTGGAGGTTGACACTCAGTCTCAGAATGGACTTTATTGAGTATGGAGACCTGGGCCACAGCTGCCTTATTGATGAAGAGGCGGGGAGGAAGGGAGAGGGAGGGGGGGGGGGGGGGCGGGGGGGGGGGGGGCACCTCCGCCTGCCGCTTGTCCAGCGCCTCTCCGCGCGCTGCGCCGGCTGCAGCCTCCGGCCGCCC
>VCJN01002810.1:0-46102 GCA_006384855.1 Tetraselmis striata
GCTGGCAACTTTTATTAAATGTTGCATTTTACTGAATGAAAACAAAATACTAGCGGAAGGAACCGATGAAACCTCTAAAAAGTATTCATCGTGAAAGTATGAAATTATTACCAGCACTGTAGGAGCAATAGTATTAAGAGTGAGCCCCTCGCGTTACCAGTATTATGTCGGTCATCTACAAGCCCCCTGTACTCATTTAGTAGCGACCGCCGTACGCTTACCAGTATTATTACGGGTATTTTATGTGAGACACACCGGCATCCGCCCCAGTATAGGGATACGAGTAAGATTACTGGCTTTTCCAATGATATATGTACGAGTGGCGTGTGGTGGAAGTTGTGCGGTGCATCCACTGGGAAGCGTCACCACCTTTGGCGGCGCTGCAGCCTCGAGGTCGCTCAAGCAGGCAACGCCCTCCACCCACCAGCCACCGTCGGCCGTGCGCGCCCCCAGCAACGTGCTGTCTCGCTGCGTGTGATCCGGCGTCAGGTTGCTGCGCCCGCCTGCCGGCCCGAACAGCGCCTCGCCCTCGCCCGCGTGCGCTTCCATGCCTGCCGGCCTCGGACTGCCGGAGCGATACCCGCCACGTGTAAACGGCGGTGTTGAGCCACCCCGTGACAGCAACGGTCTTCCTGTGTTTGGCACTTTGGCGTACTGACACCGGTTTGATCCCTCTACTACCCGGACGCCGGGATGCCGGCTTGGCGGCTGGTCGTTGTCGTACTCACCATGCTTGCGCGCGTGATATAGCGACTAGTAGCGACTATTCGCCGCGCGACGACGACGACGAGCGACCGGGCGGCGCGCGACGGCAGATAAGGGGCGCATGGTTCGACGGCAAGCGCGCCGCACGCGACGACGATGACGGGACATCGATGCTAGTCGCAAACAAATTACTGAAACGATCGCAGAGAATAACGGACGTACTTATTTAAAAATAATAAACATGATAATAATGCGATTTATCGACATAACTGTACCACAGAAATCCGGAATAACTACGTACAGCCAATTTCTACTGGTACAGTACGGTATCCGTAATGCGGGCTACGATAATCACGGCGCGATTATGGGTTCGCGCGGCCCGCTATCGCGCGGCATGCCAGGCGGCAGCGCAACCCGCGGCCGCGCTGCGCCCTCCACCCCCTTGCCTGCCATTCGACGCCGACGTCAGTAACCTGCCCCGCTTCTTGCGCTGTGACCACCACGAGCAGCCAACTAGTAGGGTAACGTCTCCGCTGCCTACGTCTTCCGCGTTGCATCCCGCGCAACCAAGTCAGGAGCTCCCGGGACACCGCGGGCAGGCCGGCGGGCGCGCGGAGCGCTCCGCATCTCAACCGGGCGCGGGTGTGCCGCGGGGCTGCGTGCCGGCGCCAATTACAGCGAGTCGCTATGGAGGTGCGCCGAGACGGGCCGGGATGGAGCTCCCCTGGCCGCATGCGAGTCGGCGGCCGCGGCCCAGATCGACGCAGGGGCAGGGGCAGGGGCAGGGTAGGGGGCGCGGGAGTGTATCGGGTCCCTGTGTCGAGTCGGCAAGTGGGCCGCATGCAGGCGGCATGCGGGACTGCTGCCATCCGGCTGCGCGGAACGCGGGGTATCCGCAGCGCGCCCCACGATATTTCGATGGCGTGGCCTCGTGCTGGTATCGTATTGCTAGATTCATTATGGTTGCTTAGGCGCTGTTCGGTATGAGAAGGTCTTCATTCGTTGTTAACAGTTTAATGCTATGCCTTTCGGGCTATGATTCGGGTGTATTGCTTTTGAGGGCAACTGAAGGGCTTCTGGGTAAGGCGTGAGAGCAGAGAAAGAGGAGGTTTGCAGGCCGATGCGATGCTCCCACAGATTGCTGCTCCCGGGATAGCGATTCAACCGGGGGATTGGTCCCGATGCCATGGTGAGGCGGCTGCCTTATCCCCCCCCCCCCCCCCCGCCTTCTTGCCTCTCTGCAGATGTATCATAGCTACGCAAAGCCCCGGCGGGAGTTTGGCCGCTACCCCAAGTTTACGGACGAGGGCGCGGAAATGCTGGCGGACATCCGGCCAAACGAGGAGCACTCCAACGAGTACACCGCGCGCAACCCGGTCACCAGCATCGCGCAAGTGGTACCGGAGATGTCGGAGCATGACGTAAGGCTGCGCTGTCAGGTGCAGTGGCGCATGCAGGCAGGGTCTGTATGCCTGGGCTGAATTCACCGGCACATTTGCTGCGCCACAGGCCAACACCACCGCGGTGATCTACACCGACAAGGTGATCAGCCACTACGAGGGCGGCTGGCCCAAGGAGGTGGACTTCACAGAGGCGGAGCACGTCATCCGCTACCGCAAGAAGGTGGAGAAGGACGAGGAGTACATCAACACAGTCGTTGCGCTGGGCTCCTCCATCGAGGAGCTGATCAAGCAGGTGTGCCCCATGCCCTCCTGCCCTCCTGCAACCGTCATTACCATGCCATCATGCAACACAGGCATGCTGGAGGTGTGTGGTAAACGCTTGTTGTGATGCCGCGGCTGGTGCAGGGCAGGTAGTGGTCCGTGTTGCACTGACATGACGACTCATTGTGCGCAGAATAATCGGGGCAGCTAGTGGTCCCCATTGCACTGACTGGACGACTCGTTGTGCGCAGAATAATGCCATTGACATCTACGAGGAGTACTGGGGCGGCGCCATGCCGGACCACTCCAACGAGCCGCCCTCTGCCAAGACGATCACAGTGTTCCGCGACCCCAACCCCATCACCCGCAACGTGTCGTACATCTCCTGGCACCCGGACCCCAGCGTGAGCAAGGTCGCCATCTCGTACTCCATCCTGCAGTTCCAGCAGCAGCCGGAGGGCATGTGCAAGGACAGCTACATTTGGGACCTCGGCAACCCCAACGCGCCGGAGTTTGCGCTGTCGCCGCTCAGCCAGATCTGCGTGGCGCACTTCAACAACAAGGATTCCAACATCGTGGGCTCCGGGCAGTACAACGGCCAGTTCAGCCTGTTTGACATCCGCAAGGGTAGCCGCCCCACCGCCAGCACGCCCATCGAAGTCAGCCACCGGTGAGCCCCCCCCCTCCCCCCCCCTTTTCTTCAACACATACACAGACACACACAGACACACACACAGACACACAGAGGCACAGACACAGACACAGAGACACACACACACACATACAGACACACACACACACACACACTCTTCCCCCTCTGCCGCCACTCCCCTCTTGCATCTTTCTATGTCCATCGGTATTGTTCCCATCTTTCTATTGGTCTTTTTGCCTGTTTGATCCCTTGCCGCTCTTTCTTCATGGCGCCTTACCACTGGATATTGCTCCCGCCGCCCCCCCTTCCCCCTCCTCCAGGGACCCGATCTTCGACATGTCGTGGACGCAGTCCAAGACCGGCACGGAGGCGATGACGTGCTCCACCGACGGCATGGTGCTGTGGTGGGACACGCGTAACATGTCAGAGCCGCTGGAGCCGCTGCCGCTGGTGGAGAAGGTGCGGGGGCGGCCGATGCTGCCTGCCTCGGGGCTCGGACGGACACGAACGCGTTGCGCAAACCTAGACGGGCCAATGAGACACTTGCGACATGCTGGTCAATTTCGTGGCAAAGTGTTCACCTCGACTAGTGAGGGTTCGCTGTATCTAAATACAAAGCGCACGTCATATTGCTTACTCTCTATGCCGGTGTCGACGCAGTGAAGAACACTGTGAATATGAGCCCGACCTGCCCGCAGAGGTCGAATGTAGACGAAGCTACAACGGAACCTTGACACATGCTCCCATAGGTTGCGGGCAAGCTCGATTCAAGGCTTATCAGGGTCCTTCTGTGTGCATTGGGCCTCATAACTACGGTCTTCCCACTATCACTATGTATACTTGAAAATCGTTACACACACACACACACACACACACACACATTTAACTTTATTTATGACTTTATTTACCTATTTATGTATCTGTATCCTATGCATATGCCTCCCCTACACCCCTCGGGCCGGCTCATCTTGCAGCGACAGGCATTCCTCTCATTGGCGATGTGGCCGTCTGCACAGGGAGGCTCCGTCGAGCTGGGCGCGCTGTCCCTGGAGTACAACCCCACCGCCGGTCCCCACCAAGTTCATGGTGGGCACCGAGTCGGGCGTCGTGCTGTCGTGCAACCGCAAGGCAAAGAACCCGCAGGACCGCGTGGGCGCCTCGTTTGGCGGGCACCACGGGCCGGTGGTGCAGGTGGAGCGCCACCCCTTCTACCCCAAGTTCTTCCTCACCATTGGCGACTGGGCGGCGCGAACTTGGTGCCCCCCCCCCCCCCCCCCTCTAAACCACACCAATTGAATGTATGGAATAATCACGGGTTATTGGGTATCGAATTGTTGTACCGTTCCATTGAATAGTTATATGATCAGTTCATACGTAATTGAAATGATGATATGCAATGTAGTACAGGTAATTGATGAAATAGTGGTTACTTGTATCGCAATGGTATGACTATTGAGCTGATTGGATATTGTGGCCCGCCTGCCTGACGGACCGCAGGACGGAAGACCTGCGGACGCCCATCATCACCACCAAGTACCACACGTCCTACATGACGGGCGGCAGCTGGTCGCCGGGGCGGCCCGGGGTGTTCTTCACCATCCAGGAGGACGGCACCCTGGACGTGTGGGACTACTTTTTCAAGCAGAACGACCCCACGCTCAGCGTGCAGGTCATCGACTGCCCGCTCACCAGCATGAAGCCCGACGCGCGGGGCAAGCGCCTCGCGCTCGGCGCCGCCAATGGCTCGTGCACCATGCTCGAGCTCAACGACGCCCTCTCCGAGCAGCAGCCCAGCGAGAAACAGAGGTGCGCCATCGCTGCCCCATGACATCTACGACCCATATTACAAGCCTCAAGTTGGGCCTTGCATGAAACCTAGAAGAACATCCGCTATCATTCCCCCATATATAACCGTCTGCATCTGAGCTCTGGCAGGCAGGGCGGGCACTTATTCGCAGTGTTCTCATTACCGCACTGGCACCTGGGTACCATGACATGCAGTCGCATTCCCGTGCCATCCAGTCGCGATGTCGCAAGTGCCAAAAACACAATATGAAGCCGGAAAACCCACGGCACTGGGGGGGGACACTACGCTTCGGCAATTTGCTTTATGACTGTAACGCAGCGTCGCATACCCGCCAGGGCTTTCCGTAATTGGATCGCTGCCTAAACGGCCGTCGTAGAGACGCTGCAAGGGTCCCACTGGTGCCAGTCCTGTCCCGGGGTCGAAAACAACTACACTTAAAGTGTAGCAAACCCAAAGCGCGGTTAGGGTGTGTTTCCTGGGCGGTTGTGGTTTGGCCCGCGAGACGGATTATAAGGTGTGGCTTAACGATCGATGCGCCGGCCCCGCCCCTGCCTCTGCAGCATATCCAACATGTTTGAGCGGGAAACCAACCGGGAGAAGAACCTGGAGAAGGCCATCAAGGAGGCCAAAATCAAGGCGCGCAAGGAGGCCAGCAAGGGAGACGCGGTGAAGGACCCCATCACGGAGGTGAGCCCCCCCCCCCCCCCCCCCCTCCCCCCTCCTCACCACGGGATAACGAGTACTCAACTATATAGAGAGCGCAATTACGCGCGTTGGGTTCGCGGTGTTTTGTCATTTTTACGAGTGATGAACTTTATTTTTCCCTTTAACTATGTCAGAATACTCTGTGACAACTACATAGATCCTTCAACTCGTAGCTGCAAAAGTATTCGTTGTGTTTTTACGCCTCGATTAAAATGTTTTGCTTTTTGTGGCAGGTCGGGAAGCTCGCAGCGTTTATTATGGTCACATCAAATGAATGTATAAATGCGCGACGGATCCATACGGGTAGCTGCGATACGAGGTTAATTTCCTGAGATACTGCTCTTTGAAGTCCGAGACGCAAAGGCGCCGACAGCAACTACAGATATCCTCGCATGGGGCGAGGTCGAGCGCAGCCCCTCGCCCCCTCCTCCAGTCTTGCATAATCGGCATGCGTTAATTCTCGCCCCGGAAACTTGCTCGTAGAACCCATTGAGTAATATACGAGTGCCGAATTTGCGCTGGTTTGCTGTACGCTAGCTAGGATGAGGGAGCGCTCTCCAGTAGTCCCGATCGCTCTCAAAATTGGCATGCCCCCACTCGCTCATGCTATGTGTGTGTGGCTTACGTACCGACAGGAGGACCTGGCTCGTATCGAGAGCGAGTTCATGGACAACACCAAGCCGGAGGCGGGCGAGGAGGACGGCGGGTACGAGAACGACGCGGCGGACGTCGCCGCGGACGCCGCCGCGCCCGCCGAGGAGCAGCAGTAGCGGACGGGGGCGGCGCAGACCGGGCGGAGCGGAGGCGGGGGCCAATGCCGAGCCGTGGCACGGGTCGACACCGTCACTAGATACATAGGACTGCGCCCCTGCTGTGTGTACCCTAAGAGTACCGGCAGGGGCGCCCAACATAGCGAGCTGCCATGTCCGCCATGGACGCAGCGGAGGGCGGGCCCCGTGGTGCACCCCCTAAATACACGGGCTCCCCATTCCGGCCAGCGGCTGGCGGGACCGCAGCTCGCACCAACAGCGCACAACACTCACTACATTGCCTTTAAGAGGGAAGAGGCGGAGGCGGTTTGCCTCACACCTGGCAGGGTGAATACTGCGCACCATGTAACGAGCCATACCCCCTGCCGCCGATGCTGCTGTATCACACAGAGCGAGAGAGGGAGACAGAGAGAGAGCCTTTGCAACTCGTGGCCGCTGTTTATAATTGCGCTGTGACTACCAAGGTTGTGGGAAGCTCTCAATTAATTATGGCCGAGCGCGTTCCGTTATCATAGCAGATCTACTTTCGAAATTAACTCGGTGGCATACTTGCGTGCTTGAAAATGTAGTGACAAACCAATGTACCAGGCTAGAGTGTCTCACGCAGCTCGCCAATGTAAAACATGGGCAAGTGTCTCGCACGCCCTCAGTTCTATGGTCACACGGATCGCCCAGTTGTCGGCATGAATCTGTGCACGATTGCGCGCGTATCGCGACGGGTGCCGTGCTGGTGGCAGGAGGTGGCAGGCAAGGTCTAATCAGGGGATACCTAGACTAGTGATGATAATGCAGACACAACATTACTCGCGTATGCGATTGTCGCAGTGTAATATGGCCAGTATCAGTGCGTAACATATATAATCATGCAGCACAGTAGTTTTATATCCTAACCATCCACAGTATTCAATGTGCTGGTCAGCATATGCTGCTACTGGTATGTATGTATTATTATGTTGCATTATGAGTCGTGGTACTATGCACGAACAATACGAGCACATCGTGCTATCATGCCGTCCGCCCGCCCGCCAAAATAAGTTTTGGCTTATTTAAGTATTTCCGGCGGCGATGCTGTAAAACATACTGATGGCAGAGCAGTGTCAGCAGCTATACAAAACACATATATCGCTGTCTGATCACATTATCTTCTCAAAAGTGATATGCGCGCGCTAATAATGGTGCACGTTATGCGCCGCGTGCATCAGCATCGTTATTATTATGTATTCTTGGACTACGATACATAGTTCAAGCGATACAGTCCTACAATCCTGATAATCAGTTTCTATAATCCAAGCGGTATTGTCCTATACACATATTGTTGCTGTGTATATAGGAACAGCAAGTATGATATGTGATGATGATAAATCAAGAAAGAACAAATATCGTATACATCACTATTTCGCCTCATATCATTCCATATTATTATCATCAGCAGTTTTGCATTCTCCGCGTAATAAACCGCAAATAGTCGCCTTGTAATATCAACTCTTGCCCTATGCCGAAGAGTATGTATAAACAGCAGCAAGCGGTGTGTGTACCCGATCTAATAATGGAAACATCTATAAATAGTACTCAGAGGATTTTCCAAGAAATGTGATGGCAGCATGCGTTATTTCTTGAGTCGTGCAGGGGTAGAAGATACGGAAGTGCGGAGCCAGATATGAACATGACGGTGCCACATCGGGGCGAGGTGCGACTGTATCTATCTTGGCCTTCATCTTCTCCATCCTGGGCAAGGAGCATCAACGGTTTTTTTTCCTGGCAGCCGCTCCAACTGCGGGCACGCAGTGCCCATCCCAACCTAGTGTCCCTCTGCGCTTCTATTGAATGCGCAAGTGATGCCAGGGTGTTGCGCCTGCTCCTGCCGCTGCAGTGTTGTTCTAAAGCCACAAAGATGATGGCTACATTTTGCTTACAATCGGGTTGTCAACGGGCTCAGGGGAAATAACAGGCGTTGGGTGTCTCCGTAGTGAAGCATCCACACTCGATAGCGCACTTGATAGCTAGGGCAGCACAACGGGGTCGCGCTCCTACACCCACCTGTTGGCCAGGTTGCCACTTCCAGGGCCTTCTTCTCACCTCCAGCGCCGCTTGACAAATGTGCCGGGTGATGAGAGCCAATTCGCTCCATCCATCCCTCCTTGATCAGTTCAGGATGAACCACTAAAACAACCCCCATTTCCCAATCCCCATCCTCCACAACTCTCCATACCCCGGACAAAGGCATACAACTGAAGTACCCTCCCTGCCGGCAAGCTCAGGCTCATCACGATCCCATTGATGCACACTGTTTTGTTCTGAAAGTTGGGTCGGCGTCGCATTCTGGCATGAAGCAGCCGGGCGGAAAGGGCAGACATGGTGGCCTCGCGTGTTGGCTTGCATGGTACATTGCACCAGTTGACGGTCATCGCCGTGGGGGATGATTGATTTCCAGATGTCGCGCGTCCAGTCAGTTGCGTGGCGGCCCGGCGTGCATTCAGCAAGCTCAGTGCCCAGTGGGGGCACCGGCGATATGGAATGAAGGCGTAAAGGGGTGACTCTGACAGACGCACTACGAGCCTCACGGCGGGCTGTTCATGATGGATGAGTGGGTTTTGCTTGACATGTAAGTGGGTAACTAGGCGGCCTTCCTAAGCGCGCGCTGCTCAGCCCGCAGCAGTGACCTTGTCGGACCTCTTCTGCCGGCCTCTGCGGTTGGGTCTCTGCTTAACCTCCTTCACCAAACGCTAGCCGGGGTAGAAGCCGCCAAGTAACCTCTGACAAGTCTGACAACATGACCTCTCCTTCCGGCTGACCTGGTCTGCCTGCCTTGTAGGGGGGACTCTTGATAATGGGGGATGGATGGAACTCTTGATAGAATGCACTGCTCACGACTAGTAGGGTACCGCCTGCGTCCGTCGACTGGCGCAGCAGGACGACCACCTCTGCTAGTGTAGATGTCTATACGTGGTAACGGGGACCACCGTCTTGAAGTAGTAGTCGGGGGAAAACGCTGACCGCCTACGACTGAACACGCCTTGGGGGTGTTTCCTGGCCTCCTGGCACCTCACTAGGCTATCAGCCCTGGGGGGACCGACTAGGGCAGCGAGCTCTGGAGGGGGCAGGCGAGGAGCAGGCAACTCATGCACCAAACCAAGCAAGGGGGGTGGTCATGTGAAACGGGTGAATGGAATCAAGCCAGGCAGGCAGGAAGGATGGGCTACGGGGAGCTTGTTAGAGCTAGGGGGGGTAGACACGCTAGGGGGTTCACCTGGTCTAGTAAGGGCGGAAGCGCTGCGCGCCGTTGCCGCGGGTGTTCCCTCCCTGAGCGCGGCCGTACATGCCGCCGCCTGGCGCGGGCTGGCCCATGCCTCCGGCGCCAGGCATGCCCATGCCGCCGCCGGACATGGCACCCATGCCGCCCATGCCGCCCATGGACGGATCCATGCCGCCCATGGCGCCCATCTGGCCCATGCCGCCCATCATGTTGGGGTCGTAGCCGCCCATGCCGCCCATCTGGCCCATGTCACCGCCCATGCCTCCCATGCCGCCGCCCATGGGGCCCATGGCGGCGCCACCCATGGGCATGCCGCCGTAGCCGCCGCCCATCATCATGCCGCCGCCACCCATCTGGCCCATGCCGCCGTAGCCCATGCCCATAGGCATGCCGCCATAGCCGCCCATGGGCATGCCACCGTAGGCACCGTAGCCACCCATGCCGCCCATCTGGCCCATGCCGCCGCCCATGCCTCCCATGTCGCCGCCACCGCCGCGCATGGCGTTGTTGCGGGCGGAATAGGGGCGGTCCTCCTGTGAGGGATCAAAGCAAAACATCAGTTCCGGTCGCACGGCTCCAATTTGTGGGCAGCCCCAAGCCTGAAACCCTAACCCTAACCCCCGGATGTTTAGGTTTTAGGGTTAGGTTTCTGCCAGTAAGGCGCCTGCCCTTCCTGCCAAAGGTCAAACGCAGATGACACTGAAATATACCTAGAGTCAAATGTTCCTTTATGATGAACGCAGGCCCAGGTACAGGGTTGTTCTCGGAATAAGGGTTCTCATGGGTGCGTTGGTACTGCAGAACACAGGGATAGGATGATCCATCGCACATGGGCATGATCGCCGCAAGCGCCGCCCGCTCTCACCTGGCAGCGGTTGCACCGCTCCCTCCACGCAAAGTTGACGTTGCCACAGCTGGCGCAGCGCCAGTCGTTGTCCTTCATGCCGCCCGTCCCGCCGGCGCCGGCGCGCGAGTAGAGCTCGCCCTTGGGCACCGCGCGCTTGAGCTCCACGCGGCGGCCCTGCAGCAGGTGGTCCGCATGGAAGCAGCGCTCCGAGTCGTCCAGGCTCCTGTGTATGAAGGGGGGGGGGGGGGGGGGGGCATCCCATCAGTGCAGACCAGGGTGTGCCAAGAGATTGTAGGGTTTCGAGGGCTAATCAAGTACCGGATTTGTTGTTTTGAAACTTTCAAATCCTCAGAAACCCTAAGCCTGGATTCTAGGGTTTTAATGTCTCTTCTACGCCGTGTTGGAAAGCGCGTGAGGTGGAATGAGAGCAAAGGAGATAGCAAACAAGAAACCGAGGGCAGGGCTGGAGGGAGCGAGCTCATGGATCTAGTCAGCATGGTAAGGAACAGAGCTGACCCTGTATTCAGCGACCATCCCCCGCGACATGCAAGAGTACATCATCTTTCCATCAGTGTCATCAGCTTTCCATCCTGTATACGGTCTGAAATCCGGCACTGCGAGTATCTTCATATCGATGCCTGGTCTATTTGTCAAGCTTTATCCTCGTATGGCTGATATGAGAGCGGATAAATGCGGTTACGTACCAGTTGCGGTACGGGTACATGATACACACATTTAAGATACTGCACATGATCTTACCCGTGTGTACCTGTCGGGGTGACGAGTAGCGTATAACAAGCATAGCGGCCAGGTGGTCGCAGATTCTATGTCACTGAGGCGCAGGTGTGCTAGTATTCGCACTGACATATCTATAAAAATCGATTTATTCTTTAATTTTCCTGTATGAGGGTTAGCTGTGAAGGGAATCTGGCGAGAGGACCGAGGGGGGGCCACAGGGTCGCAAAGCAGACTGTGCCACTCCACAATCCATATGCTGCCGAAATACAGCAGAAAAGGTGCAGCAGAAGAGAATAAGAGGAGGGGGGGGGGGTGCTCACTTGAAGGTGACAAAGCCAAAGCCGCGCGAGGCGCCCTGAGGGTTGCGGACCACCTGCAGGAGGGTGCAAAAGGGAGGAAGGGGGGGGGGGGGGGGGGGGGGTCAGCGCAGCTGTCATGCTGTCTGGATCAGGATTGCGGGCGGCGGCATCGGCTGGGTCTCAGGGTTTGGTGAGTGTGTTCACGGCCCCGGAGGGCATCATTGCAAATACACAAAATAAAAAAACAGATTTCATCACCGACCCAGCCTCTAGTGGGAGTGCCTGCGCGCAGGTTGGTCTCAATACTGGTTTTGGTGGACTCATGTCGCTTCCCCGTGGGGAAGAGCGTCGTTTCAGATCGCGTTAGTATGATCATCACCGACCAACTGGCCTGCCGGCAGCTACCCACGCTCCACAAAAACCGACGCACTTCACTCGCAAGGAAGTTAATTTGTAACATGAAAGGGCAGGGGAATAGGGACGGGAACGGCGGACTATGCCAAACATACCAATAGATGAGGTATGCCACAAGGCACAACACATTTATCATACGGGGCTTGAAGCAAAAGCGCACAACACATCAAGAGGACAAGCATGTGTGGCATAACGCCAGGATGAACGCCGTGCGGTGCCTTTAACGGGATCGCGGGACGGCGGCGCTTGCATAGGCCAGGTCTCAGGGTTTGGTGAGTGTGTTCACGGCCCCGGAGGGCATCATTGCAAATACACAAAATAAAAACAGATCTCATCACCGACCCAGCCAGCAAGACACGACCCAGCCTCTAGTGGGAGTGGCTGCGCGCAGGTTGGTCTCAATACTGGTGTTGGTGGACTCATGTCACTTCCCCATGGGGAAGGGCGTCATTTCAGATCGCGTTAGTATGATCATCACCGACCAACTGGCCTGCCGGCACTGGCGCCATCTGCCCACATTCTCACCAACACAATCGGACTCCTCACGCAAGGACGGTGAGTCTAGATGTGATAGCTCAGGGGAATAGCGACAGCATACCATGAGGGATATAAATCTTGTTAAGCCGGAACATGCAAGTAAGCAACACATGACACAACACATATCACATATCCTATTGTTTATATGGGGCTTGGGGAGAAGCGCTCAATGCATCAAGCATCCAGGGTGCTAGTAAGGAAGCTGCCAGTAATCCTTTTGACTTGGAACGCGAGATGGGTGAGGAGACGCACCACCGCATCCTCCAGCTCGCCGTACTGCTCAAAGTGCTGCCGGAACTCATCATCGGGCAGCTCCCCGGTGCCGCCCACAAACAGCTTGTGCGTTGGCTGCTGGCCGCCGCCGCCACCGCCGCCTCCGCCGCGACCCCCACCGCCACCGCCCTGATTGGGGCGGGGCACGGCGCGCTTGGCCTCGATGCGCTTGCCGTCGACGATGTGGTCCTTGTGCTGCGATGTCATGTGACAAATACAAACAGTCAGCGCCTGCAGCAGGTCATCAAGCGCAGCCCCTAAGGACTACATGAAGCAAATGCTGCGTTTACGCCTGCTATTGTGAGAGAGCTTCCTTCATTGGGTGCAGCTGCATTACTTGAGGGATCATTGATGGGACATTCCTATAGTGTCTTTGGTTGGGGGTTCGGTAACTGTTTCGCTGCTTCCTCCTGGGAGGAAGAAGAGGGGGGAAAGGGGCGGAGGAAAAAGAGGGGTCCGTTCGCACCACCAGGAACTTCTCGGCGGCCTCATTGTCGGCGAAGGTGATGAACCCGAAGCCGCGCCCAGGCATGATGACCGAGTCGGACAGCGCGCCCCTGCAAGCACCGCCACCGGGTGAGAAGGACGGCTACCGACAGGGAATCCTGGGTATCAGGAGGAGATTGGAGGATGGGGGGGGGGGGGGGGGGGGGGGGGGCACCATGCGGCGCAGTAGTCCACCAGGGTATCCTGAGAGGTGCGCGGGTCCAAGCCGCCCACGAACAGCTTGCCGGGCGTCAGCTCCGCATCGAAGCGGCGACCAGTGCCGGGGCCGCGCGGAGCTTGGGCGGCAGGGGCGGCACCCGCCTCCCCTGCGGGGGCGGCAGCGACGGGCGCAGCTACGGGGGCCGGAGCTTGGACGGGCGCGGACATGGTGCGAAGGTGCGGGCGACAGTATTTGCCTGCGCGTGCAGGGAGAGGCGCGACAGGCACTCGGGACTCTCAGGACGCAGGCATGTCACGAGCACCGACAACTGATGGATGGGCGGCCTGTTTCAAATCGTGTACAAATGAGCGGAATTTGTACAGCCAGAGTGCGAACAGATGTGCAGCGGATGGCGCCGCCTCTACCGGGGCGAACTGCGCGAGTAGAGAACCTCCCAGGAGGGCCGTGGTGATCACGCAAAGTTACGATTATGACAACCTTTGCGCCGGACAGCAGGTCGGGCGGCAGGCTGTGCTGGGCCTGGAGCGGCTATTCGCGGCAAGAGTACCAGTAGGGTCTACGGGGACGAGCTACTACTGGGCGAGAAACGGACAGCAAATGTTCAATTTGGATGGACAACAGACGAGCGAAAGCTGAAGATGGCGCGGGCGGCCAACGAACCACAGGGCCAGAACGTTCCGGGGGCGGGAGAGGAGGCGGGGGGGGGGGGGGGGGGGGGGGGGGGGGGGGGGGCTCGATCCGCCACGAGCCGATAGGAACCTTAGTCTACAGAAAACGGGGGGGGGGGTAAGCGAAGATGCGGACGCCACAGCAGGCGGATCTCCGAGGACGCTGGCCCGGTGTGAAGGCAGATGTTGTTGGACACTGCCACAGTAGTTTCCTACAGTGTGTATCACGGCTCACAGCCGCTGCCCTCGAACACGTGCGGGTGGCAGGGCACACGGTGGCCGAGCGGCGCGAAGCGATCACCTGGGAGTCCTGTGCCGCTATCGTCTGAGCTTCAGCGTGCAGTGTGAAGCTGGCGGGTGACGGGTCGATGCCACTTTGGGACTTCTGGGCGGTTGTTTCGGGTACGAGTAGGTGGCTGATGGGGATAAGCCTGCGCGACGGGCCGCCACCGGGCGGCGGGAGCCGCCGCCGGCGCGTGCTGGCATCTGTTCTGGATGATTTATAGCGACATGTGCTAGCTGCAAAATTCAAGAAATTCATGCAGAAATCCATATCTGTTCTTGATACAGTAGCGACTAGTTGTTTTTCCGCCCCCGGGAGTCCGGGACAGGAAAGTCGTTGATACAGTAGTATCGACGTCGGCAACGAACGGACGATTTATTTAATTGATGTGTTTAGCCCCAGGACAGGTCTGGCACCAGTTACGGAAAGCCCTGGGTAGGCGATGAATCTTGCCGTGGAATGCGCAGGGACCACGAACATCAAACGATGTGGATACTGTGGGTGGAGCAGTATAGTAGCAGGGGTTACCCCTGATAGTAGCCATCTGCCGATCCGCGTGCTGCTGCGCGGTGCGGACGAGTCTGGTATATCTATAGACTACACTACAGCATCGGCTCCGCCTGCTGATGATATACGAGTCCTGCTCAGCTGTATACGAGTCTACGGTAGTATCAGTACCCGTACTATTTTTAGCAGTCGGTGGATACCCTGTATTTGCCTACGAGTTTTCTACTGCCTTTTTTGTAATTCACACCAGTACCCTTAAAGCGCATCACTGGATGATGGTGATAGCTTGCGCGCGCGTAATGCTCCTACGTATGTGCTCCTACGATCTCTTCGCGTTATTTACAATATTGCATCGATTGCATTTCGCTGTTAATGCGTGTTTAGCGATTAAATTACGGTCTCATTTCGATATAATGTTTTAAACTTGTTTATGGGGTTTCCTCCTTGCCCTAATCGCTTTTTTTGGCGCTACCGTGCGGCTCAGTGGTACGGGTTACTATGCACCAGTCGTTGCGCCCTTTTTGGTTGTAGCACGAGTAGACATAAATAAAAGCAGCCAAAACAGCTGAGCCTGCCCTCTTCCAGTTTCGCTGCGTTACACGCAACGATTAATTAACTGTCTCGCAACATGTTATGAGCAAGGTCACCCCATGTTGTTCAAGACCACACCCGGGTCACCACCGGAAATTCTCATCCGGACGGCTGTGCGTCATCATGTCAAATGGAGAAGAACCCGTCGTTGAGCCGAAATTCTCATCCGTACGTCCGTGCTTCATCATGTCAGATGGAGAAGAACCCGTCGTTGAGCCGACGCTCGAATCGCCACAAGCAGACATGAAGGCCCAACCTACATTGTTGCGCGAGCTTGCGTGCAACAACGTTAGCTCAACTGACGGCTCGTGACCGCGTTGTTGATGGAGACGGAGTACATGGCTATGGATCCGGGCAGCGCGCCACGGGACAGCCGACTGGCAGCAAGGGAGCCGCAGAGCGCCTCGCGACTTATTGCTAGAGCTAGCCCAGAGCGGCCGTGTGGGAGCAAAATCCTTGAGTGGCGAGGACGACTACCTCGCGGTGCCAGAGCTACTGCAGCGAACATAGTCTGGTTACAAGGCCGTTCGACCGGCCAGCCGAGTGCATGGGCTCTTTCCCTTGAGCACCAACCTGACGAACGAGTACCTCAAGCAGGATGACCGGCGTCTGCCGGCCTAGGCAAAGTATCTTTGGATGTAGTGTTTCGGAGCCCACACGGCCGCACTACTCTTCGTAGCTCTCGACGAGATGCTACCCTATGGATACGTCTATGTTGCCAATCAAGACTTCACCCCCTACCTCGCGCGCGCTCGGAATCACGCCGAGGCCATCGACAAGTCGTTTCGCTTTCGCCTAGCCTTCCTGAGTGCGGAGGCTGAACAAGGTTAAGCGTGTGCACCGTGCTAACCAAGGTGTTCTAGACGAGCTGCGAGCTCAGCATTTTCAGCATGCGCCGCCGAGCATCGAGGGTCTGCGATTTTCGGGGAAATGATGAAGGACTACGAGCGTCGCGTCTTCGAGGCGACGGTTGCAAGAAGCGCAAAAGCTACCGCTACTACTCGGGTGGCGGCAGCGGCTGCATGGCGCGGGCGTGGACGTGGACGTAGGCGTGGCGGCGGTTGCGGGCGTGGCCGCGACGGTGAGCACGAGTGACGGTATGGGGTGCCTTCCATCGGAGCCGCTGGCGCTTTGCAAGGCCACCTTTCGGTGACCGCCGCACGGCGAAACCTAGCAGCTCAACGCAGCGGGATGAGCGCCAATATGTGTCCGGACCGGACCCCTCCACCTTACAAACCTCATTCAGACCTTCCTCGGTGCGGCGCTTCTTGCAGCTACAGCCGAGTGCGGCTCAACCACCCGCACACATGCACATGGCGGTTCAACCATCCACCTCCCGTACCATCTCATCGCTGCGTCCGTCGGTTGTTACACTGTGTGTTCCATATAGTTAGAAACGACCAAGCTTCGCGCGTGTACGTTACGCGCGTGACAGGCGCTATGAGCGCGAAGGGCGCGCGGGGCGCCCCTCCAACCTGACATCGCCCCGCAAACCCGTACTGATGATGTTGCAAACCCGTCCAACAACCACCGGCCAACCGCCGGAAACCTAACTTACCGCTGCCGCCGAGTATTTTGCTAAAATGAACCGGCCCCATGTTACTCCGTTGGCCAAGCGCCGTATTTACGAAATTGACGAGCCCGAAGCTGTCGCCCCTTGGGTTACTTCACTCCGGTCTTGCTTACATGAGGCTTTCGTCGCAGACGAGTTGGGGCAGCGTACACTCGACCTACTCTCTAGCTCCCTCACCGCTCAGACGCTAAAGAGCTACGCCGGCAGACTGTCTCAGTTCGAGTTCTGCCACGACTCCGATGAGAACATCAGCCCGCTAGAGGCGAGAACTGCTACTATCGTCCGGTACGTTGCTTGGATTGGTGAGCGGGGGCACATTGGGGCTAATTCGTTACATCCCTACCTGTCAGCAATCAACACGTTGTTTGAGCTACACAACCTCGACCCGATCGCCAAGGACAACATGCATCTTACCGCGGCTCGTCGTGGCATGATGCTAATAAGGCAACACCGCCTGGAGGATGCCCCTTTGCGAGTTCCTCTGCATGCTAATGTCGCTTACAACTTCGTCGAGCGTGCATAGTTTAGTGTTTTTGCTCCCTTCCCCAAGTCCCAGTACGACTTCCGAGCCTTCACAACCTCGCGGTTGTCAACTTCATGTTCTTTGTCATGGGGCTTAATGGCGCGTCCTACCGAGTGCGGGACGTGCATGTCGACGACTACAACATTCCCATGCATGTGTACCGCGAGAAAGGGCGCGCCGGTCGACGCGGCCCCGACGATCTGCGCGTACCGTTCCTTCAATTGTCGGAGGAATCGTCGGAGCACCCCCGAATTGCGTGTCTCCTGCACCACTTCATCGACCACATACAATTTGTCCCCCTGGCGCCTGTTGCTTTGGCCGAAACTGATTTCTGGGCGGTCGACCCGAGCGAGCAGTCAAAGTCTTGGACTGCCGCCACAATTTCGGACTGGCTCTCTACGGCCGTTCGTCTTGTCGGTTCTGCCCCCCCCCCCCCCCCCCCCGCCCCCCGTACGTTGGCACTACTGCCTGGAGCTCACACTATATCCTTTGCAAGGAAGCAACATCTGCCGCTAACACTATCCATCGGAACTCCACTGTCCCACATTCGCTACCAAGGTGGCTGGGCTATTAACTCCGACGCCGTGCTGGACTACGTCCTTCCTTCGCATGGCGCGTGGTTCTTCGTCTTCGATGATTCGGTCACATTGTGCCCCTCCGCCACTTCCAAGTCCAACAAGACTCCGCAGCGGTGGCCTTCCCAGTGCCCCCTTCATGACCTGGCGATACCCCTTCTCTGTCAATCCGCCGCTCTCTCCGTTCGCTGATCACTGGCAAAACCAGACTCAACTTTGAAATGTTCTAAACTTGTTTATGGGGTTAATTCCTCCTTTATTCCCTAACCGCTTTCCCGGCTACCGTGCTGCTCAGTGGCACGGGTTACTAGGCACCTGCCGTTGCGCCATTTTTGGGTGCAGCACGTGTAGACATAAAAGCAGCCATGACAGCTGAGCCTGCCCTCTTCCAGTTTCGCTGCGTTACACGCAGCGCCCCCCTGACTCATTTTTCCCTCCACGCTTTCACTTAACCTTCCTGCCAATTCGGCTCTTGTACCTTCCTGCGCGACCTTGTTGGCAAAACCAGACTCAACTTTGAAACTACTGTAGTGTGGTTTATTTTTGGGAAACGTTATTAGGTTCATGGTGAACCCGGTTCACCACAGTACATTATGTGTTATTCAGTACTTTTGACTGATGTTCCCGGCGCACACGCCGCGCGTAGCTCGCGCGCGCTGCCGCCGCGCGACGGTCGGCTCGGTGGAGACGTCGCCATCATGCCGGTGTCCTGCTACTACCCTTTGACATAGACCACGATAGCGCATCCGTTGACCAGGACGACACTCTTGCCTACCCCCTACGCGCGTGCCCGCTGCGTGAGTGGGTTCCGATTGTGGCCTTCATCATGGCCCACGACTCGGATCGTCCCAGCGGGCAGTGTGCGTACCCGGCGTGCCGCCATCCCGAGCTACCGTCGTGCCGTTTGTGCGTGACTTTCCAGTTACCGGCGCACCATATATGCCAGATCGCTTTCGAGGCGGTACACAACTTCGAAAACACGTCCATACCTCTTTCCTGCACTCGCTACTGTTTGGAGAAGAGCATACCGATGCCGGCAGGCGTTCCTGAGCAGGCTGACCTCTTGCAATTCCAAGGACATCAAGAACATCGGTGGCATGCCCAAGGGTGAGACACATGATTCGCACACTCTGCTATCCACCCTGCTAGCAAGTGACATGGCGACCAGTGGGTGGTGGTTTACATAGTGGACTGCAAGAACAGGCTGAAACATCTATTATGGATGTCCCAAAAACAACGAAAGTGAGCCGCAGACATTCTTTCTTTGCTCATCCACGACAATACCTACCTGACCACCCAATTCGGGCCCTAGGCCTCGTCACGACTCTGGACAAGTTCCTAGCATGCAATTGTGTGTTGCCACACCATTGTTTGTCTTTGTTGAAAACAAGCTTATGCGGTAATGCACATGTGACTAACATACATCGTTTGCGTAGGAATGGACATACTGTCAGCCTCGTGCAAGGTTAGGCGCTACGTGAGGGGACTGTGGACTACGAGTGGCAGTAAACCTTTCTACGCGGCACTGATATCTGCCTTGGTGTTATCTTCATCGACGCTGACCCTGGAGCAACAGCTGCCGCTGAGCTGGTGTTCATACATGCATCCATCCAGTGGCGCATCTGGCACATTTACAAGAACCTCTGCAAGAATCTCGCTGCTCGCCTTGGCAAGCGCAACAAGCAGCTCTCCAGGGACTTCGCCATCGCGCGTGCTCAGATTTCTGAAGGGACATTCGAGGCGCTGTATCAGTCCCTACAGCAATGCTACCCCGAGTGCGCATTGTATCTAAACAAGGAGCTTACCGACAATGCAAAGTACTGGGCCAACGTGTCTTCACTGCTGGATGCCGGTCCATGCAGCGCGGAAAAGCACCAAACTTTTTGATGAAGCGGCACCTTCGCAACCTTCGCAAGAACACTCCCCTCCACAAGCTTCGTAGGGAGGTAATGCTGCTCAATGAGCAGTGGGAGGAAGCGAGAACCGCTCATGCCGATGCGCGCACCAGCATGAACCCCCAGCTGGCAACAAACTTTGCGAAGACGGTCATCCCGGCAGTGAACGACAAGTTGCGCTCCAACCTGACAAACTATGTTTTGAACGAGGCATCAAAGCAGGTGCAAGCATCTGCTATTTACGGCGTCGCCCTTTGCAGCATGAAACAAGACCGCCCATGCATCTCATCAGATAGTCCCCACCCCTTGCCTGCACGACGCCCATCGCCACATGCGTGATAATATATATGCACACACCGGCTTTATCAATTCACCACCAGCGTGGTGATATATATCTGGCGCCCACCAGTCCGCGCCCCCGCGCACCGCCCCAAATACGTATACTGCGCATCTGGCGCCCACCAGCTTTATCAATTCACCACCAGCGTGGTAATATATATATATATATATATATATATATATATATATATATATATATGGCGTCCACCTGCCCGCACCCCCGCGCATCGCCCCAAATACGTACACTGCGCCTCTGGCACACACCGGCTTTATCAATTCACCACCAGCGTGATAATATATATCTGGCGTCCACCTGCCCGTGCCCCCGCGCACCGCCCCAAATACGTATGTGACGTCCCCCCGCGCCCCCTCTGCCTTGGATATGTTGTATGGATTATTTAGTAACAGCATGGAAAGTGCAATAGCCCTCCATCGCCCATGTACTCAAGTACGTGGGTGCGATTTCTGGGAATGTATGAAGCATAATCATGCGCCCTAATGGTGCAGGTCACACCATCGAGCTGGAGAGGGGCGCAGACTTGGCCGGCCTTCCTCGCTTCAGCAGCATTACAGAGGCACTTGCGGACCTACATTTGACATCCGCGGCCTCAGCAGCGCACGCGCTCTACGTCATCTATACCAAGTGCACAATCAACAGTGCGCGCAGCAACCCCCTTTTTGTCCTCCAAAAAGACAAAGTGCAGGACCAAGATTGCTTACCTCCCTGTGGCCAACCCCCCTCTTCTCCAGCACAAGGGCAGGCCTTAGGGAGCCCTCGGCGACAAACGCCGTATGCAACTCTCGCGGGCTACGGCTCCACCTTATACTTCACGCGACAGGGCAATGCGACAGCTGGGAGCAGGCAGGCAATAACACCGACCTGGGCAGCATACCGAGGCCTCGGCGGAGTCCAGCCTCCCGTCACATCAGCCAGAGGAGACCCGCCAAGCTTCGTCGCGGCAACCCTTGGCCGAGTTAGTGCAGCAACACGCTGCCGACCCCGTGTGCAGCCAGGCGGCCAGCAGCTACGGCGCAACGTCGCAGCCTCCGACAGGAGCTTCACGGAGGCCTCCGTTGGCTGGGCCGCCGACCAGCAAAAGGACGGCCGCCAAGTGCGGGGCATGTGATGCTTTGGGACATCGCGCCACCTATGGGTTGTGCCCCGTGTATGGCACTCCGTGTGAGTGAGGCTCGCGAGTCCTTTGTCCCCAGCGACAGCAACTCAACCTGTCGTCTTGTGCGGACGTCCTGCGAGATTGCCGTCCTTTGCGCCCGGCATCCCTCGGGCAGACGGGCAGGCGCTGTTGCCCTCAGCATCGGCGCGCGGCGCGGCAGCCGGACCGCGCAGCATACTCGCGTCTCTACGATGACGAGTTTTAGCGGCGCTTACAGTACTTAGCGATAGTTCTTGTAATTAGTACTTTTCCACTGTACAACCTCCAGGTGAACCGGGTTCATCATGAACCTAATAACCGCCGCGTTATTTTTTCCCCTGATGCATGCAAGCAAATGACGGATAAAATGAAAATAAATAATGCTGCACTGCCGGCGCGGAATGAAACTGTGGGATACGCGCCAGATAATACGGGATCTGCGGTATAAGGAGGCGCAGCGCCGCAGCGACTACCTGTATTAATCCTGACCGGTACCTGCTCTTCCGGAGCGAGAAAATCTAAGGCTCAGCTCGAAACCGCGGCAGCCGGTCGGGGCGTGTTGCGTGGCTCAGCTGTCGTCGGACCCCTAGCACGTTTCCCGAGTCCCTTTGCTGGGTGTAATCCTTATGCTCTGTCCGGTTGCCGATGCACCGATAAAAGTGAAAACATAGTAGCGCCGAGCCAATTCCCGAACCTACGCGGGGAACCCCTGCACCGAACCGCACCTCTTATCACCGGCATCTGGCGTCGGGTGGGACCACGTCAGCAGCCCCTACGATGCTCCCGTGGGCGCGATCGTTGAGCTGATGGACGCATTTCAGGCACAGCAGCGGCAGCGGCGCGCGGCGGAGCTGCTGAGCAAAAACAGCGCGCTCCTTGCGTACAGCGTGTCCAGCGGCGAGTCTCCGGCGGCGCTTCGGCTGCGACTGATGAAGGCGCGACCTTTGCAGGCCTGCGTCAAAGAAGCCGCTCAATCGCGGCCCCTCGGCCCCCCGCCTCTGTCTGAAGCTCCTGCCGCCGTCCTCACATTTCCCATCCGCTTTATTGCGTGGCGACAGGAGTTGTCGGGCGTTCCAGAGAGGGCCGTGCCGACCAGCCGGGAGCCTAGCCGCGCCAACTCCGCCGACACCAACCCCTCCGTTGCGGGCGCCCTGCGCCTGGAGGACGCCGCCTGAGGGCCGCACACGCATACGCACTGTTCACTCGCTGCAAAAAGGTGCCGCTTTCCACCCTCGGCGCTCAAGTGCCACGGCTACGTAGCGCCGTCCTTGACGTGCGTTGTCGCAGCCAACTATAATTTTTACAGCAAATCACAAATTTAGCATTGTTGCTGTTTTGCACACCCAAGCAGGCAAGAGGGGCTAGATGACAGCCAGATCGGCGGGGCGCCGCCTGAGGGTGGGCGTGGCCGCAGCCACAGCAGCAGCAGCCGCCGCAGCAGCTGGGGGAGCTGGATGGGCGGTGGCACGCCCTGATGCTGGCTGGCTGGCAGAGGCGGCCGGCGAGGCGGAGTGGGCGCGTGTGAGCGCGGCGGCGTACCTGCAGTCGCTAGCCCGGACCGTGCGCACGGTGGCCTGGGTTGTGGGCAGTGCACGCGCGTACAGCGCCATGCCGGCTAGGGAAGGGGTTGGAAAGGTGGGTGCAGCGCCCTGTGGGGTAAAGTGTGCTCTATTTAGCAACCCTTCCCCCCCCCCCCCCCCCCCCCCCCCCCCCTTTCCTATCCTATCCTTTGTCAATCTATGAGCTCTGCAAAGTGAGCCTGATCAGGCGCTGGGCTGGCACGGCCAGGGCGGGACTAAAGCGCCGGAGGCGGTAGCCACCGCCATGGCGGAGGTGCATCGCCAACGTGCCACCAAGCTGGTGGAGGTGCTACAGGTCTGGCCCCTGGCCCGATAGTGCTGGATCGGTTTGGGTTTAGGATGAGGGTTTTTGGGTTATGTATGTCTAGCAAGTCCGCCAGTCATCGCGCACATCACAACTTTCACTGCGGGCGCGCCGCCAAGCTGGGGTATCTGAGACGACGGACCGCGATCAAGGCCACCCCTGTGAGGCTGGAGCGAGGTTTGCTTCCATTCGGTCCTCTGAAGTGGAACATCTCATTCAGTCTTACATCATCACAATAAACCTGAGCCCAGGCAGTCTAGGCGATTCACATGGGAAGCTTGTGAATCCGCCGCAAGGGGGCCCACAGCACAGCTGCACCCATCCTCTACATATACCATGGACATCACTGCACAGGCAACACTCTTCCCCCCCCCCCCCCCCCCCTCTCCCCCGGCCTCCACCCCCCTTGCAAACCAGACGAACGGAGGCATCTACATCAAGGCCGGCCAGCTGGCGTCTTCCATCTCCGGCGTGCCCGCCGAGTACAGAGCCGCACTGCAGGCGCTGCAGGACGCCGTGCCGCCGCGGCCCATGGAGCAGGTGACCCGCCGCTCCCAATGCTGCGCCACTGGGCCCCAGTACAGATAGTGGCTTGGGGCATGCACTGGGTGAGCCCAAATCATACACACAGAGCGGATTGGCGCATAATAAACATGGCCAGCCCCCCCCCCCCCCCCCCCCCCTCCCCGCCCCGCCCCCCACACACAGCACAGGGGAAACTGTAAAACACACACACACACACACACACACAGGCACACAGGCACACAGCAAGGGGGAACCTGTAAAACCAGTCAATAAGAGTGCTATAAGATTCATGCGCTTATGCAAGAGGGAGATGCCGCAGATAGTGTTGCAGGTCTGTTTGCCCAGGAAGCATGTGTAGTGGTGGCCAGCGCCAAACGGGTCCCCATGTGGAGCCGCCGCAACCGCTCCATCCTGCTGGCAGAGGTGGCGGAACGCTTGACGGTGGTGTGCCCAGCGGCGCAGGTGGAGGCGGTGCTGTTTCACGAGTTCGGAGCGCATAGCTCCGACCTCTTCAGCTTCTTCGAGCCGGAGGCGAGAGCGGCGGCCTCGCTGGCACAGGTGAGCGGGCGTGCGTGGCTTGGCGCTCGGGATGAGGGGGCCGAGGCTGGGGGACGGGGATGCGCCCGAGAAGGGCGCAGTGCTTGCGGTGTAGAGTGGAGGCAGGCATTCTCACCCCCCCCCCCCCCCCCCCCCACGCGCTTTGGTGGCATCATGCGTCTACCAGCGTCATCTGGAACGCCATCATATTGAATTACACAACAAACACATTGTACAACTACAAACAGTCTGCAGATGAAGAATGTTTTTTAACCCCCCCCCCCCCCCCCCGGAGAAATGTGCCAGAATACAGCACGAATACAGCACGAATATCCCGCCGCGAAGGTGCAATGCAATACATTATTTTTGGCCCTGCAGGCTGTATTTGATTCTACGGTGGCTCGGAATCTCAAGGTACTTGATGGCACAATTCAATGTTTTTTGCAGCCCGCAAGCAGCCCACTGGCATGTTACTACGGTATTTGCAGTGACTTAAAAGCATTTTTAATCGTTTCTTAAATACGCATTTGACTGATGCGCTGATCAGCATTTGACCCCCCCCCCCCCCCGCTCGCCTGGGCGCAGGTGCACCGCGCGACGCTGCTCAGCGGGGAGGGCGTCGCGGTGAAGGTGCAGTACCCCGGGCTGCAGCTTGCGGTGGCGCACGACCTGGCCACGCTGCGGTGAGCGCTGCAAGCACCCCCGCCTGCCGCAGCCCCCTATTATGGCTGTCTGCCTGCCCTTGCAGTCCCCCCTTGCCCCATGTACCAGGGCGCCAGGACCGCCTGTGCATGGGCGTCTGAGCGGCGGCTGTGCTGCAGGATGCTGACCGGCGCGGCGGGCTGGATGGTCCCCAGCGTGCGGCTTGGCTGGGTGGTGGACTCCTTGGCGGAAAGCCTCCGCGACGAGATGGATTTCCAGGTGTGACGGACGCAGCCCCGCATGCCCCCCCCCCCCCCCCCCCCCCCCCCGCCGCCGCCCGCCCTTTGGCACAACTCCCGGTCTTCCACTGTGTGCGGGCGGAAAATCCAGCATCACTGAGGTGCCAATTCTTCTACTGACTCACAGCTCCATTCTTACAATCCCAACATCTAGTCAGTGTCACCATGCAGCAGGCATCTCCGACAGCCTGATCTTGCCACAGAGCCTGCCAATATCCTGTGCGTTCCTTGCATTCACCTGCCCCTGCGTCTGTCTCCAGCAGCCTACGCCTTGCGTATCTCCTCTCTACTGCTACGGGTGCCGGCACACCCCTGCAGGAAGCCTTGCCGTTTGCCTCAAATCGAGTTTGCATGCAACCTACACGAATGTTGGATATAGTTCCGCTGTGGTGTCGTCTACCGTCTACATCTGACCTCTGACAGGTAGGTAGGGCATGTTCCTATTCGCAGTGGTTTTATTACCGCGTCGGCATCCGTGTCTCCGGGACGTGACGTTTCCATCCGAGCCAAACCGTCTCCGGAGCTAAGCAGTTTTACGTCCACTTTGAAAGATGACTCCCTCCCCGCGCGCCTGAGCGTCCTGGCGGCTGCCGGTAAGAGCGTCCTCTGCTGGTGCGCTGAGCCGCACTTTGGGGGGGGGGGGGGGGGGGAGGGCAGGTGGAGGCGGCGCACGCGGGCCGCATGGCGGTGCACCTAGCCACCCGCAGCCGCACGCCGGGCTCCGCCGTCACGCCGGCCCTGGTGCCCTCGCTGTGCTCGGAGCGCGTGCTGACGATGGAGTGGGTGGACGGCTGCAAGATTACCGACCTGGAGTGCCTCGCCGCCCTTGGTCTGCGGGCAGAGCAGGCACGGCTCTCCCCTCTGCCCTCAACTGTCCCCGCTCCCTTGAAATTTGATGCCCTGCCAGGATTGGCGACTACAGGGTTTTGATCCAGATTTAAGGGATCGGGATTGGGTGTACATTTTAGTGGATCTGGATTTTACAGCGTTGGCCTTGTGAAACCCTCAAAGGCACGTAATAATATGGACCCTGAAACCCTACGCACTATGACCTTGCAACAAGAACACCACAAATATGACCCCGCGCTGCCCGCCTGCCAGAGGTCAAATGTTGATGAAACTGTCGTGGAGCTATATATAGTGACTGCTCTTATAGGTTGCATGCGAGCCCAATTTGAGAATTAAAGTATGTGTACTTATCGGTAGGTCAGCACCCGTACGAATACTCCTTACAACTGCCCCCCCCCCCCCGCCCCCCCCCCCCCCCCAAACCCAAACCCAACCCAATACCCCAACTTGAGGCATGGGGGGGGACGATAAGGGGTTGGGGGCATGCAACTCCAACCCCTAACCTGCCTCCCCTTCCGCGCCCCAATGTGTCAACGCCAAATGCTTCTCCCCCTGCAGGTGGCCGAGCTCCTGCTGCACGTCTTTGCCGACATGACGTTCAATGCCGGCTTCATCCACGGAGACCCGCACGCAGGGAACCTTTTGGTGCGACATGCCAGGCAAGCCCTGCCCCCCCACCACGAATGCGCTTGCCCCCGGCCCCCTCTCGCCCATCCATGGTATGCAGGGAACACTCTCAACTATGTCAATCGGCAATTGCTGCATGCCGGAGCACATGACTCGCAATGCACCCTGCCCTGCCCAGGGATGCCGCCAAGCCCGAGATCGTGCTGCTGGATCACGGCGTGTATGTGGAGCTGGACAAGGTGCAGCTCTGGCCCTCTGCAGCCCATACAAAGCCGCAGCCAGCCCGGACAATCCGCCACCTGCCCCGTTCATTCTGTATCGGCGGCTGATACCACACCTGCTTGGGAATGTATGGAGTCCAGGTGCCGACGCACCTCAAAGTGTGTACAAGCAAGCGCGTACACAGTTCATCATGCAAACACACACACACACACACACACACACACACGCGCACACAGTGCGGCAACAAACACATAAACAATAACAAGCACTCCTATCTCCAGTATTCAGTAATCGTTTACTACGGGTGCCGACCCACCCACATTAAAAACCCTTATTATAAGCCTCAAATCAGATCTGCGAACCTATGATAACAAAATCCGCTATAGTTCCGTCTATATTCGACCTCTGGCCGGGTAGGGCAATTCTCATTTGGGTGCTTACTGCCGCGCCGGCACCCGTGTCTTTCTTGATATGTTACTTTCGATATATTCCAGGTATTGCGCAAATAACGGGGCGCCAGGCACCCGCAAGGATCCGGTGTCCTGATATGGACATCGGCCCTCGAATGATGCTACCGGAGTGGTGCCGCGTGCTCTGCTGCGATGGCTACTGATCTGCGCTGCGGCGCGATGCAGGACGTGAGGCAGAGCTACGCCGCGCTGTGGTGCTGCTTGCTGCTGGGCGACCGAGCGGGCGCGGAGGCGGCGGGGGCCGGCCTGGCAGGCGGGCGCGTGGGGGCGCTCCTGCCGCTGCTCTTCCAACCGGGCGCGCTCAGCCGGGAGGAGCGCCGCCGCCTGCGCGCCGCCCACGGCATCCATACCCACGAGGTCCGCCCTCCGCCCATTCTGCGGCAGGAGTCATACTCAGGCAGGCAGGCAACGATCCGCATACCCTCTACCAAATGCTCAGCTGCCGAGGCATCACTGCAACAGATGAGCCATGCATCTATCTGTGCCAACGGTAATTGGACCGGCAATGCATCTCGCAAGATCGGCATCGGCATCAAATTCAAGACAGTGCGAATCCGCTCATGCCGTCGTGCGTGCTTCCAAGGCTGCCGGCGCGGTAATACAATTCGGATTTGTAACACGGATATACGATACACTGCGCACACCGGCTCTGCCTGCTGAAGGTGAATGTAGACAAAACCACAACGAAACCGTAGCGACCGTTTGTAGTAGGTTGTAGCAAGCCCCATTTCAGGCTTATAGTAAGGGGTGTTTCAGGTGAGTGGGCGTCCGTAAAACAATTAATACATTGGGGATTATCCTTGCGCCGATTATGGGCGTCTGGAGCAGGTGAAGACCGGTACAGCTACATGCTCTTGCCATCTTGCTGCTTGTGACATGCTCACCTGCGGGGTAACGGGAGTGCTGGCGGATCGTGCGGGCGGCGGCATGGCCGCGGTCGTGTCATTTGCTGTGTCGTACATAGATTTGCCACTGCACAGCCAGCCCAGGGCGCCCTTGCAGTGGCCGAGACTGATTGCCTCCCCCTGAACGACCGGCTCTGCGCAGGACGTGTTTCAGCTGATTGAGGATGAAATGCCGCCCCCCTTGGTGCAAGCCATCAAGGCAGGGCCCGCACCCAGACCCTCCGGACCACTCCTCCCTCCCCGATGCCGTCTTCGTCAACGATGCACTCGTCCCTCACCCGTCAGCTGCGCGCCCGTCACCCCCGCAGGGCGCCCCAACCCATCTGAGCGACTGGGGGTCAATCATTGGCAGTGTCCATTATCCCCCGAGTAAGCCCCCTCCCCCCCCCCCCCCCCCCTCTCGGCTTGCTCACAGATCAGCGCGATGGTGCGCACCATTGCTGGCCACCTCGGCGTGCCCTCCTCCCGGCGGCTGGCAGTGAACGCCTCCCATGCCGCCGCCCTGCAGCCCAGGCACGCCACCCGCCTGCTCACCCCACAACAGCCCCCCCCCCCCCCCCCCCCCCCCCCCCCACTGTACTGCCATTGCGAGCCGCACCCGGGTGCGCTCTGAGGCGGGCGGTGCTGCTTGCAGGTGGCAGACGCGCTGGGCAGTGCAGCTCACGCTGTGGGCCGTTGAGGCGACGCAGTGGTGGCAGCGCTGGCGGGCCTGGGGGCGGAGGCTGCTGGCGGGGGTGGGGGCCTGCGGGCTGCCGCTCGCTCCTGCCTGACCATGGAGCGTGCTCGATGCGTGCAGGCGGGAGCGACTCCACCGCATGCCGCACTCCTTCCGCCTGAGGATGAAGAGCTCACCTTATTAAACCTTGCCCTCCTTGCTTGCTTGACGCCTTGGGGATGCTAGCAAGGGATACGCTGAAGATGGATACTGCTCAAGACGCAACGAGAGGCTGCTGTGTATCCATATGTTCACAGCAAAATCTCCCATATATCCAGAGCCACCAGCACCCTGGCTATTCACGTGAGTGATATGGGCGTCTATCGGAGAATAACAAGCCGCGCCGCGCGCTTCAAGCGGCGGCCTCCTGGGGCGTGGAGGAGAGGTAAGCGTCGACGTACTTTTTGCGCGAGGGGTTGTCCTCCTGCGGGCGGTTGTGCGCGGTCCACACTGGGTCGCCCGCAAAGAGGCGCATGCACTTGATGTAGTTGGTGTCAGTGTTGGTGTAGCGGTGGTAGCAGCCCTCCGGCAGCACCACCATGTCGCCCGGCCCCATGGCGATGCGCACCCAGCGGTCCTGCTGGTCGCGCACGTCGAAGTAGCCGCTGCCCTCGATCACGTAGCGGATCTCCTCGTCCTCGTGCAGGTGCTCCTCGAAAAATATCTTGATCTTCTTCTCGTACTCGGGCAGCTTTCCCTCCGCCACGGTGCAGACGTCGTGGTAGCTGTAGCCGCGCACCTTGCGGATCGCCGCCAGCTTGGGGTCGTTCTCAGGGTCCTCCGGGTTCAGCTTCCACGCCTGGAGGTGCGGCAGCAGCGGTCAGTGGCTGCTCCTGATGTCCCAGCCCAGGGGAGGGTGGCTGAGCGCAACGTCGCCGTATTCCCAATTGCGAGGGCCACTGAGCATTCTTCTCGCTGGTGTATTACACCCTCAGGTGATTGCAGTAGGGGTACTGCGCTTCAATGGAGGTAGCGACTGCTGGCGGCACCCTGTAGCGACTACTCGTTAATAGCCGTAGCGACTACCTGAACGCCGTTTCTCCTGTGTAGTCGCCCAGCACGCATCTTGGCCTCATCGCGTATTTTGTTTTTAAGTAATAAATAAACCATCCAACTAACTAACCATCCATCCAAAAAATATAATATTTTGCTTTAGTTATTTGTTTTCGTGTGGATGGCCCTACTCCTCGCATGGTACGTCATGTTTTGCGTGTCTGTCAATCCCCGGAATATCAGCGAGTCATTTATGTCCGTTCGGACATTTCCTGCTCGAGGGAAGGATAGCACATGTAGTCTGCTGTAGTTCAAATATAACGTATTAGTACGATACGAGAGCGAATATATTTACATGAGCTAGCAGCAGAAGGCAATATCGGAAATCACCAAAATAAAAGGCAATCAGAAAGGTCCTCTACAGCGACTGCGGGAGCGAATGGACGGTCAGGAAGCTGCTTTTAACAGGGCGGGACGGTACGGGCAACTACACGGGGGTGGGGAAGGAGGGGGGGGGGGGGGGGGGGTAATGTTGGGTCGGCCCTCTCCATCATCTCCCACCACCAGCACGTCAGCCGGGCACCCACCAGCACGCCGATCTTCTTCAGCTCCTCCGGCGAGCAGGGCACGTTGGGCTCCTGTCGGTGCGGCAACCTCTGGTCCTCCTCCGCGTTATCGTTCATATACCACGACTCGAAGGCCACCTCCGACGGCTCCAGCGGCTGCGCCAACTTGAGCTCCTCCGCGCTGGCCTCCCCCACGCGCTTCTTGGGGTCAGCCGCCTCAACCTCGGAGGCGGGCGCAGCGACGGCGCCTGGGGCCATTGTAATGTTTGTCTGCGATGTTGGCAGCAGTGACAGCTGCTAGAGGGGGCGCTCGTTGGATCTGCTGAACAACAGTGTGCTGCCGTCACGGTAGGGTACATTATTCTGTAGTACAGTATCAGTACAGGTACAGGGCCGTCATCGTACGGTACTCAGCACGCGCGGATAGCGCGCGACTGTCGTGGCTACTAATCCTTATTTATGCTGGGAGATGTCATTTGCTGGGCCGCCACTGCTAAAACCCATATTTATTATCTGCTGTTGCTACTAATCCTTATCCGTACTGCGACGACGTTCAATGTAGAGTTATGGGTACAGGTAGTCGCTACAGGTTATTTTAAATATTTCCGTGCTTTCTTTCGATGCTGACGCTGTCCATGACTTGCTGTAACGAGATATGTCTGGGTCCTTAGTCCTTCACTATTATATACCCATACAGCCGGAAGAAAAGAAGGCACACTTTAAACGGCGGTCCGCGAGGCAGGTTAATAGCCGGGACCCCCACCAGAAAATGTTGGACCACCCTAAACCACCCCCATAGATTTCATACACAGGTTGATTTTTGGCGTTTATGATTCTAATTATTATTTACATGAGCTAGCTGCAAAAGGTATGCAGGAAACCACCCGAAAAGGCAAAAGAAAACGTCCCATACAGCAATTGCGCGGTTATGATTAATGAATTGTAGCCACTGCGACTACCTGTACTGGTGATGGTCGCTAGCGACTATTTTTTTCAAAATTGTTTTTTAGTCGCTAATCCGGAACAAACACTCGGCCAGATCGCCCGATCGCCCTGAACCCGCAGGGCGGGGCCGCTTTGGCGGTGTCGCTACTCTAGCCAGCACTGCTCCTCACTGCAACTCCGACCGTCCGACGTGCCCCATCACCCCACGTCCGTTGGTCAGATCAAAAGCACTCGCAAGACATACGGACCGCGACTGCTACACCCGTAAATGCGGACACAACGCCTGATGGCGCGTCCGCTCTGCCACACACCGGCCCTCCCGCGACTGGCAGACACCACCGCCACGTTCGTTTGTCCCGGGGGACGAGCATTCTCGCCTCGCCCCGGGAGCCAGCACCCGCGTCGAGGCGACAGGCGGCAGGTGCCGCAACACTTGGGCGCCGCTGGGCGTCGCGATGGCCCCTTCCAGCCCGACGCGCAGAGCAGCCACAGCCGTGTGGCCGAGCGAGGGCCTGCGGAGTCCAGCCGGGGTCGGCGGGCGGTGCTGCTGGGCGGCGGCCTCATTGGGGGCGCAGGCTGCAGCGCCCCCAGTACGATCCGCCCGCCCGGTATCCATCGTCGACGGTCTCGACACGCACTGCCCCACCGGTCTAGCTGCGCAAACTGCACCCTGACCCGGGATGGTAATCCAGGCGGCTGGCATGACCTTCTAGCGATTAGCAAGGATCAGTCGCTGGCGACTCTGAGGCCCGCGACAACGTATCGCCGGTTATTTCGTCGACTGATCATGGCGAATGGGGACTCGCCGCATTGGCACACCGATCCGACGATCTGATCGCCGCCGCTTGTCGTTGTCCCTACAGACTGGATGAGCGACACAGCTCGCGCCGGGGACGACCTTGCGGCCCGCCTGACTGCCACCACCGCGCTGGCTCCGACAGGGCGGCTCACGCCACCGTGGGAGCAGCAGGCCATGCTGCGGGTGCCGCCGTGGATGCTGGGCACGTGGCAGGTACGCGCCGAGGGCGGCGCAGGACTTGCGCCACTACTGCTGTATACCTACAAACAAACCCACCTCATCTAAAGTCAGATGGGTTTGGTTAGAAACCCATCCAAACCGTAACCAAACCCATCTCTTACCGCTAGCGATCACCCTTACCTGTATCCTTACCTGTATCTCCAAAGATAAAAACGGTGTGCAGCAACATGAGCTAGCAGCAGAAGGCGATATCCGAAATCACCAAAATAAAAGGTGTACAGTGGTCGCTACCAAAAGTAAGGATTCATATTCCACGGAGGAGCATATCATGGCTAGTACTCCTGTCCGTATTAGGACGAATGGGGATCGTGATAGTGACTATGCGACTTAGTTTCATTTAACCCTTTTTAACCTTTTTTGGTTTTTTATATGAGCAATAGACGGCATTTTCCCTCTGCGAAAATAATATCGTATTTAATAAATGACCTTCTCGCCTTATTTTTGCCCTCGATAATCGTCCGGCCTAAATATAAATCCCCCCCCCTTCCCCCTCTCCGCGTTGTCGACGCACATCATGCAGGTGACCAGCAAGAGCGTTGGCTTCTTGGCGCCGCAGGGCAACCGCTTCCTGCCCCCGGGCGTGGAGCGCGAGGCGCAGGAGCAGCTGGGAAGTAGGTGCCCTGTCTACCCGGCGGCTCCAACATGCCTGCCCCACTGCGTCACCATCCACGTTTTCACACTCTGGCGCTGAGAGCTTTCTATCCCCGCCTCTTCCGCCCTCTCCTGCTGGCCCTCTCCGCCTTGCCGCAGACACCGTCGAGTACACCCTCAACTTTGTGACATCGGCGGGGCCCACGTCGGGCGGGCTGCTAGGCGTGGGCGGTAAAGCACGCGAGGTGGTAGTGGCGGACCGCGCGGCCAACATCCGGGCCGTGACGAACTCGTTCCAGGCAAGCCGCCCCGCCTGCTGGCGCCCATAGCTACGCACGCGACGTCGCACAGCAGCGATCGTTTCCGGTGAAGGGTGGAGGGCGGTTGTCGTGGCGGGAAAGTTGCGGCAAATCGCAACTCGAGATGCAATGAAAGTGCGAGCCAACTTGCGTGCCTGTGCGGTGGCGCTCCGAGGGCTTGACAACGTGACACTCCATGCCGGCCGAGTACCGGTTCCGACTTGGGGAGATACGCGCCGGGTGTGTTACGATTTGTCGGGTACACGCGGGCGGTCCGTTGTTGCATATGGGCAGGCTGCTGTCCATGCAACCCGAGCACGTGTCCCGTAATTACCCTGTGTTGCTTCGTCAAATTTCTTGTTCTTTCATCCGGGGTGTGTCGCCATGCCCGTAGTGATGCACCTGTACGCCATCCGGCTGGCACGCAGGGCTACGACGCCATCGAGTCGGTGGCATACGACCCAGGGAAGGACGCTCGGCGCGTGACGGCCACCTTTGCCACCCAGGCGCCCGACGGCCGGCGACTCCCGCCGCAGTGAGGGCCCCCCCCCCCCCCCCCCCCCCCCCTTGCCCCCCTTCCCTTCCCTCCTCCCCCATGCGCGGTGGCCGCTTCGCTCAGGCACCTGCTGCCGTGGCTGCGGCTGCTGCCTGACGGAGGTCATTGTTGTTTGCCGGGGCGCGCGGGGGTGGCAGGCGTATTGAGGTCTACATAAACCACATCGAGACGCAGGAGTGCCTGGATGAGGACATGAAGCCGGCCTTTTACAGCTCGGAGCTATTCCGCCAGGTCTCCCCCCCCCCCCCCCCCCCCATTTCTTTTTGCTGAGCGCAGAGAGCCACCTCACTGGAAGGTGCAGGTGATGATCAAGTTTTTTAAGATTTAATGATATAAAGGTTGCTCATCCAGGCAAGGGGCGGATTCTATATCTGCCCGACGAGACTGTTTTCCAGTACAGACATCGGATGTGGGATAATCCTAGCATAGATAGGCCATCCGACCTAGATTATCCGAAGTCCGGGATGTCCTAGGATAATCCCGGGATACGGAAATTTGTCCTCAAAAACATGGGCCCAACACCGCAACGGCCTGTTGTGCTGGGTTGTGCTGGGTTATCCTGTTGTCCTAGGCTGTCCTAGGATACCCCCAGGTCCATCCCAGGATAGTCGGCTGCCTGCCCATTGGGCACCGCGGAGATTATAAATCCCTTCAGACCATCAATGAGGCCGTGCAGGCTCGTTTATTCATACCGGCACCGGCAAAAGAGCTCCACGCAGCATTCAGCACAAACAAGCAATAGCCCGGGGTGGGCATATGACAATGCAATCAATCCGACAGGTGCCACCTGAAATCGTTCGTACCTGTCAGCGTCGGTGGATTGTCATCACCCCCGAGCGTTTTGCCCATATGGAGTCTTCTCGGCAATCATTTGTCAGACATAAACACTCGAGCTGTTATCGCCTGTAACGCGTTTACAACAGCATCACGAGCTGCTGCCTACACGGCGGGCATCGGCGGCAATTGCTCCATGACCCGCCCTGCGTGAGCTGTCCTGCGCTGCAGTTGCCCGGCACCATGGGCGGCAGGATGCTGCCGCCTAAACTTCGTCAAGATGCGGAGTTAAAGCAGGCGCTGACGGGCGCCCCGCTCAATCGCGCCTGCTGCAGGTCTTTGTCGGCGTGCAGCGCGTGGAGGTCAACGACTACGAGATCTGCATGGGGTTCCACCTGCTGCAGGACGGGCGCGTGGCTGCGCGGCAGCGGAACCTGGTGTACCTCCAGCCGCAGGACGCCGCCTACTTTGACGTCGGGGGGCGCGCAGTGGGTGAGCGCGACATGTCCTTGCGCAGTCCCTGCTGCCCCCCCCCCCCCCCCCCGATAAAATCGCAACAAGCAATTACAACAGAAAGAAACACATTCATCGCCGCAGCAACCGTTCTTGAATGAGACGCCGTCGCCCTCATCGGAACATTGTTTGATATACAGTACCCTTGTTAGCCCTGCTTGTTGATGGGCCAGAGCAGCCGGATGTGCGGTGACCACGCTTTGCTTGGGTTCACTGTGTGCACTGTTTGACAGTACTGTCTTTGATTACCCCCCCCTCTCTCGGCCTCTCCCTCTGCAAATTGAGAGAACCCAGGTGTATCCGATCAGAATACACCACAACATCTACACTATTATCTCAAGTTAATTGTTTGCAAAATAACAGTACAATATTTTGTGGACCCACAAACCAAATGATACAGCAGTATGGCCGATATGCGTGACGGAGGATAAGATTCGTATACAATTCCAGTGGGGCTTGAGCTCCAAAAGTTATTCAAGGACTGAAGGTGCTTTGGCCCCCATAGAAGACAGTGTCTGGTGACGGCATGGTCGTTCTGACCAATAGCCGTGATCAGCGTCCTGAGCTGGTGCGTGCGCCCCCCGCGGGGCAGGTTACTACGACTACGACCTCTGCATGACGCGGACCGCGCTGCCGGAGGGCACCACCACAACGGCCCTTATCTCATGCGCACCCAAGCCATGCTGAAGACCCCCCTCTCTGAACACAACAGACGCGAAGCCATATCATAATTGTCACTGGTTGTCATAATTGTCACCCGCCTTATAATATACTGATTGGCGAAGCAGCCAGGAGCACTGCCAGACTCGAGGATGTGAATGAATATACAATACATATTAAATGTATGTATGTATGTATATATATGTATGTACTCTTGCCTCTTGCCAGTCTCTTGGACTAGATATACCAGATATGTATATCTCGAGGATGTCCATGAATATACAATATATATATTATATGTATGTATGCATGTATGTGTGTATATATATATATGTATGTATGTATGCATGTATAAATTTTTTACTCAGCATGCACTCCTGCCGACAACCCTTCATGAGTCCACATTGCTGATGATCGCTGTATGATGTTAGTTCGGGTCAGGACGTGACCCCCCCCCCCCCCCCCCCCCTTCCCCCCCAAATAAGAAAACTCTGTTCATCACCATCGTCATCAACAACAACACTAGGGAGGTAGGGTTTAGGGCTCACACGGAACCCGCCATTCAGTACTTGTGTGTCGTAAGGAGTGCGATGGGCTGTTACGTGAACCTCGTCTGCCAGGGCTGTCAGACCAACAGACTGGCACAATCATGAAGACCAATGGCGCCACGAGTAGCAGTATACCCGGTGACGTCGCGTACGTCCGGGCCCGCACCAACAATGTGTGGGACGACGGCGGTGTGCGCATTGGGATGGTCCCGGTGCCATGGCTTTGGCAAGTGAGCGCAAGAAGCGGTCGGATGATGCCGTCTTTTCTCAACCTGTGCAACATGGTCATCACAATTGGCCTTTTGCGGCGGAATGCACGGCGATGGCGCTTGGGTGCCCTGGCTGTGGTTGAAGTTTTCTTTGTGGCTCGTTCTCATCGCCGCCAAGATATGACCCCGCGGCTCATCATCAACCATGTCGTAATGTCAAATCTGGGCAATTCCTAGAGTGTGGAACTATATATGTGGCTGATGTCCGTCGGTATGTGGCTCAAGTGCGCTCAAATCTTCTATAGAGAGCTCCACTAGTGTTTATGTACCATGGGTGAACTTCTGACTCACAGTCTTTCTTAGCAAAGGGGTCCTTGGCCTTCTTGTGTGTGTGTGCGTGCGTGTGTGTGTGTGTGTGTGTGTGTGTGTGTGTGTGTGTGTGTGTGTGTGTGTGTGTGTGTGTGTGTGTGTGTGTGTGTGTGTGTTGGGGGGTGGGGGGGGGGGGGGGGGGGGGCTGTCAACTGAGTGGTTGGACGAGCTAGACCGATTGGTGCCTGGGTTCCCTTATGACCTATTGTTTCCTTTTGGTTGTCTGTTGCTCTCTTTTGGCTGCTCGCCCCTTTTGGACTAGTTGTTGTTGCAGAGTTCGCAGTGGCGCTATTTTGATCGACGTCTCGACGATGCTGTAGTTCGAATATGCTATTCGGCGCTGTTGCTTTGAGCACAATAAATCACCCCGCGTTGGCGGTACTCCTACGGGTGTTCCTACGCGGCTACTACTGGTCACCTCAGCGATGTGGGCGCCCGTGTGATGGAACGGGAGGCGGAGGCGGCGTTGGGCTCGCAAAAGGACCTGGCGGCTTTCCTTGACCATGCCAACGACTCTCTGCTTGGGAATAGGAGGGGCACTCCCCACGTCACATGCTCTTGTCCGGCCAGCTCGATGGGGCGTCGGGCACGTAGACGGTGGCCATTCCCACTTTGTGTACGGTCAACACTCCGCAGAAGCTGCTACAGGTCGCTTCCGGACGCTTCTTTTTGCCTTGCCCGTGCATGGCCCCAGTGATTGGGAGCCGTATCATTATGCCCTTGACAAAGCATAACCCCGTCGCAGACTGTCGACCTCTATGTCGGCGCGCTCATGAGCCTCCCGGGACCCGGCGACGCTTACTGGCGTGTGTAGCACGATGCTACCGCGGCCGCCTTTGCGATCAATGTGTTCACGACCTTGGCATCCATGTACGCCCAGAGGTGGACGACTTGCTCCAACATGCAGTATTGGGCACCACGTATTACTCATTTGAGAGGTCAAGCTCTGGGGCGGCTCGGGCGAACTTTACTTTTACTTTTTACTTATTTTAGCGGTAGTGGATTTGATGTTACTGGCCTTTTTGTAACACACACCAGTACTACCGATTACCGCGAGCACCGGCGCGCGCCGTCAGCACGACATCATCATCATCGCTTCCGGCGCGCCACTACAACGATCAAGCAAGAGCAGCGGCGCTGCGCGGGTGGCGGCGTGCGCCTGCTAGCGACGACTACGCGCCAGAGCGGGGCAAAAGCGCCCTCAGACGTGGCCCCGGCTCCATGGCCGGGAAGCCAGACGCATCTGCTACGCGTTTGAGTGCTGCCTGAGGGGCTACCGGTGAGTCTGCCTGGTTCACTCGCTGCCGCGCCGCGCGTGCAAGCAGCGCTGATCAACCGTACACATACACCGCGGTGCTGTGTTTTCCAGCAGCTAACAAATTTTAAAACGCCTCACGGGTCGGCCGCCACAGCTGCCTATTTGCTACCAGCGGTTCCAGTCGAGTAGCTTCCGCACACGCGGTTCCCCTAGCGAGGCTATTGCCTGCCAGCATCATCTGCGGCTAAGCGGCTAAGCGGCTGCGTGGCGCTGAGCCGAGCTTTCCGGCCGCCCAGCTGGCACTCCGCCTCCCTCAGCACGGGGCAGACGCGCACCGCGACCATCCTTCGCCCTTTCACGCAAGTGGGTGGGCGGTTCGCGCCGCAACCCTTGGCACGCCGTTCATTCCGTGGCGCGGCCTCGGCACGCCCTAGGTGTCGCCGAGACGGTGGGCAGGGTGCGTAATCCCCGGGCTCGCCGGTCCTGCCGACTAACCTGGGGCGCGCCGGGGCGACCTGTCGCGCAGCGCCGCGAGCGAGGGATATTCACCCCCGTCCCGCGGGGCCGAACCTTATAAAACAATGAGCTGGACCGCCCGGGGCGACAGCTGCACCCGCCGTACCTCCTCCCAAAGCGCAGTCGGCGAGGGGCAGGGCGGCTCCCGCCCCGCTTTCCTGGCCCTCGCTGGCCGCGCCCTCCCCTCACCGCCGGGCATGTCGCCCACATGCGAAAAAACAAATTCAATTTAGACTAGTCGACGGGCTTAAAATCATTTAGGTACAGGCTCTTGCCCTCTGCTTGACTGTCACCCGCTCACCGCCCTCCCGCTGTGCCTGACGCAGGCACCATGTTCCCGCCGGACGACGAGGTGCAGGACTGGGCCTACGGGCCCGGCGGCCCGGAGGCGGACCACCTCTTTGAGAAGTGGCTGCGCGAGCAGATGCGGCGGCGCGTGGAGATGGAGATGCGCTGGGAACAGGAGGCGGCGGAGCGCGACGTGCAAGAGTACCGCTGGATGCGCCACGCCGGCGGCGGCCTCGTCAGCAGCTTTGTCAACTGCCTGTTCTTCGTCCCGCTGCAGGTGCGTTGTTGCCCCCTCCGCCCCAGCCCCCCGGCGAGCCTTGTCCTCCCGGGGCAGAAGTGACACGGGGAGTGGGGGTCCCTGAGCACTGCTCCACGGCGCCTTCTCCCCCACAGTACCGCCGGATCGTGTGCCGCCTGGAGTCCATGCTGTGGCAGTGCATGCTGCTGGTGTGCCCCGACGTGATCTGGGCCATCCTCTTCTCCTGCGCCTTTGGGATGCTCGTCTTCCACGGCCCCGTGGTGAGCTTGCCACCCCTTACCACCTCATGCCCCCACCCCATCATCAATAGGACTGCCTCGTGATTAAATGCGGGAATCATGGGCTGGCCAGGATGGCGGGCCGGGGGGGTAGGGGGACAAGGGGCGGCACTAGAAAAAGGGGCTTCGCATGCTGTGGCCCTATCCCAGCATTTGGGTGGGGTGGGGGGGGGGGGGGGGGGCGCTGTCGCTCACTGCTCTGGCGATGCGCTGCCAGATGAGCTGGTCCTCCCCGACGCACTGGACGCTGGCGCAAGGGGTGGTGGACGCAGTGCTGGTGTACCTCGTCATCAGCCGTGTTCTGTTCCGCACCTTCAACGACTGGAAGTTCCGCCGCCGCCTGAAGTGGTGGGCAGGGCAGGGCTACATCGACGCGCAGTACAGGCGAGCACCCCCCCCCCCCCCCCCCCCCCCACGACGAACACCTTCCCCCACCGCCAAACCACCAAATGCATGAACAGACACCTTCCCCAGCCTCTCCTCTGTTGGCGCCTGGCACATAATGTTTGTGTTCCTTTGCATCACATCCACATCTGCCGAAGCCCATCTATCCCCTCAGCAGCATGCCCCCCCCCCCACCCCCTCCTCCCTCCCTCCCTCCTACCTGCTGCCCTGACCTGCGCCTCTCTGCCTGCCCCTCCAGCCTGGGAAGCATGTACGAAGCTGGCGACGGGATCCCCACTGACCTGCGCCTCGCGGCGCACTGGTACCACAAGGTCGGCACCTTTCACCCCCTCTCCCCCCCATTCCCCCAGCCCCGGGCCCCTTACATAACACTGCCCGTTGGTGCTTTAACTGCGCTCTGAGAAGGGAGGGCCGCCAGCCATCGCACCTGGTGCCAGTGCGACAGTATGGTTGAACGTCCTCCGGTTTGTCGCACAGGCTGCCCAGAACGGCCACTGCGATGCGCAGTACAGCTTGGGCGAGTGCTACTTCAAGGGCCACGGCGTGCCCGTGAACCTACGTGAAGCGCGGAAGTGGTACCAGCGCGCCGCCAACCAGGTGGGCCCCCTGCGTGTGGGCGAGGGGAGGGGGCAATCCGCGGCGGCTGCAGGGAGGTGGGAGTGTGAGCAGTATTCGGGGGAGGTGTCGGGTGGTGGAGGTGGTGGTGGTGTTGTGAGGGGGCCGGCCGGGGGGGGGGGGGGGGGGGGGGGGGGGTGATGGCTGGGCGGCAGTCGCTGACCGCCGTGGTGCGGCAGGGGGACGCGGACGCGGAGGGCATGGAGGACCACATCAAGAAGCTGTTGGAGAGCAACGCGCAGTCGTCGTCCTCCACTGGCGCCAGCTCCAAGCACGCCGCCGGCCGCGGCGGCTCGGCGAGCGTGCCGCGTTTGCCAGCGCCCTCCATGTGCACTGGCGGGGACCCGGACCAGGCGCAGCTGCGGCGGCGACGCCAGAAAGAGTACGAGCAGATGGAGAGCCAGCGCAAGCAGCAGGCTATCGAGAAGGTTGGTGATGCTGGCGCTTTCAGGGGGGGACTCTGCATGAACCAGAGGGGGGGGGGGGGGGGGGGGCATTCTCTGGTCACCGGCGGCTTATTAGGGCTGTTTGTTCAATATATTAACTTATATTCCAAATCAAGAGTATATAAATCTACAATCCGAGGGGAGAGGGTCCTGAATTGGCTGGAGTGTGCACATGCGCATGTATGTATGTGCGTGCGCGATGGTTGTGCGCGCGATGTGTGTGTGTGTGTGTGCGTGCGTGCGTGCGTGTTCGTAGAAAGTGTGGCGTGCGAGCAGGGTATGGCATGGAAGCAAGCATGGCATGACTGTGTGTATATATAATGTATATGTGCAGACTTGGGTATGATACGTGTTCATTGGTTAGTGCTGCCCCGCCAGTGTGTGCACGCGGTGTGTCCAGGGACTCACTGCCGATGCAGCTCCGTTGGAACCAGCCTGTGGCAGTGCCTGCAAAGCGGGTACTGGGATGTACGGGCAGGCAGCTAGGCCGGCCGATGTGAATAGCGATTGAGTGTTTCGGCGCCCCCTGAACCAGCGCAAGGCGAAAGCGGAGCGCCAGAGGCGGGAGAAGCAGCTGAAGGAGGAGGCAGAGGCGGAGGCGGCGCGCCAGGCGGCAGAGATAAAGAGGCTGGTGGAGGAGGAGGCGCGCCAGCGGGCCCGCTCCCAGGGCCCCGCAGCCAAGGGCGGCAAGCCCTCCGGCGGCGGCGGCCGCGCCTACGCCTCGGCCGCCTCTAGCACCAGTGCCCCCGCGGCGACGGCCCGCGCGGAGCCGGAGCGTAAGGCCACCCGCACGCGCTCCGATGTCAGCAACAGCAGCGGCTGGTCGGAGGAGTCGTCCCACAGCTCCGCCAAGCAGGGCAAGCCCGGGAAGCAGCAGGTCAGTGGGCAAGGGGCTGAGACGTGATGCGCCCTGCCGTGCCTGGGCGCTGCGTGAGATGGCCGCCACCCTAAATCCAATACCCTAATACCCTGATATCCCTTAGACCTAAACATGCACCTGGTACCCTACCCTGATAGCGCATTTCCAAACCTACCTCACACCCTACATAAGTAATGTTATACCCTAAATCCTAAGACCTAAAAAAACCCCTAACAGTCTACTTTGCGAACCTTATGCCCTAGAGAAATACTGATATACCCTAACCCAAATACCCTGCAGCTCGTAGACCTAGCTATATCGCCTTGGTTTATTGTATCTCTAATCGTATACGCATAAGCAAACCTGATGCCCTACATCCCGAACCATCTTATACCCTAGGTCTTGTACCCTACACGCCCCCACTCTGCGCTCTGCTTGGCGCTGCGCAGGCCTCGACGCCCCACAGCAAGCCCGCCCCGGAGGCCAAGCGCCCCGCTCCAGGCACCCCCACGGCCAGCCGCGCCTCTAGCAGCAGCACACTCGCTGGCGGCGCACGGCGAGCGGAGCAAACGGCGCCCAGCGTGACCCGGAGCCCGCCGGAGGGGGGCAGCAGGTCTGCGGCCAATCACCCCCCCCCCCCCCCCCGCGCGCAACGGGGCCACTCTGCCAGGCAGAACCACCCGCCCGACACATCACCAGCCCAAAAGGCTCGCCTCTCCCCTGGCGGCAGCAGGCGGATCGCCGGAACCCGTCGTACCTGCGCACTTGCGACCTCGGCGCGTCCCATCATTGCGCACCCATGTTGCACGTGGGCCCTGGAGGGAACCCCGCGCAGGCTGGGTGAAGTAGCCGCAGCGGTCTTGCCAGCGGTTCTGAGTGTGCCGGTGCCGCGTGTGCAGACCGGGCGCGGGCCCCTCCGCGTCGCCCAAGTCGCCCAGGCCCACCTACCGCTCCGCCTTCGCCCCCCACCAGGCGCCGCCCCCACCCGGCGGCCCGCGGTCCCCTCACCCCCGCGCCGTGCCGCCGCCCCCGCCGCCCTCCACGCCGCCGCCGAGCGCCAGAGCCAACGCCGCTCAGCCGCTGGAGCGACCGCACGAGCCCCGGCCCGCTGCCCCGCCGCCTGGCTTCCTGGGCAGCCAGGCGACCGTCGGGGCCCCGCAGCCGACGGGCGCCGGCCACCTTCCGCACCAGCAGCTGTACGGCGGCCACCAGGTGCGCACACCCCCCCCCCCGGGAGGGCACTGCGGATGTGTCGCGATGTCCCTGTTTTCATCACATGTCTAGATGGTTTGGTGATGTTAGGGCTTTCGACCCCAAACCCTAACTTGGTGTTTGAGTCTCATCCCCGCCAGCGCTCCCAGGGCAAGACGGCAGAGGGAAGAAACCCTGAAACCCTAAACCCGCAATGGCACTGGGCTGAATTAGGGTTTTATGAGTTTAGGGTATTAGGGTTCCGCAAGATCCGCAAGCCTCACCCTGCACAGCCCGTAGCCCCAGTCCCCGGACGGCTTTCCTTCCGCAGGAGTATGCTGAGCAGGCACCCGATGGCTCACGGCAGGTGCTGCCGCCGTGGGAGTCCCAGCCGTGGGCGCCGTCCGCGCCGGGGGCCTCCGCCCCCTGGGGCTTCCAGCTGCCCGGCGAAGAGGACTTTGAGGCCGCGGAGCACGCGGCGCTGCTGGCGGGGCTGCAGGCGGGCACCGGCCTCGGCGGAGGAAGGGACGAGCCGCCCCCGACTCTGCGCGGGGGGCTCGACGGCCCCGGCGCGTCGCTGAGCGAGGTGGCGGCGCACTACCTGCGCCGGGCGGAGGGGTCGGCCCCCCTCGTTCTCGCCATTCTCGCCCACCGGCGCCCCCGGCCCCGGCGGCGCTGCCATCTGGGACGCCAACTACGGCCTCGCGGCGGACGACGGCAATGTGTGCGTGGTGTGCCTCGAGCGCGAGGCGGGCGTGGCCGCCATGCTGCCGTGCGGCCACACCCACTGCTGCCTGCCTTGCGCGTCGGCGCTGCAGGCCAAGGCGGCCACCTGCCCCATCTGCCGCGGCCCCATCCACGAGCTCAGGCCGCTCAAGCTGCGCTGAGGGGGAGGGGGGAGCCCGCATTGGCACACACGTGAGCAACGCAGTGGCGTGACGGGGATTTAACAATGTTGCCTCGACCGATCCTTCCTGCTGCCCTGCATCAGGGTTGAACGGTGATCGGTCGTGTGGAACACTTCCTTAAAAGGCGATTGGTGTAATGGTGTGCGGGCGTGCCGCCCATAGGCACCTGCCCGTCCTTGGTTACCATACCTCACACACCCCGTCAGCACCCGAGGTCTCCCCCCCCCCCCCCCCCCCCCCAAAACAACCTCAGGGGGACGAAGGAACTATGACCTGCCGGCAGCGCCAGCGCCGTGCAGTGCTGGGATGTTACTTTTGCTGGCAGGGGCATGTCCGGGCTGCTCAACACTGGTGCGCGCTCGTTCTGGGTGCAGCATACCCGGAGACATTGGGCCGCGGGGCAAGACTGGCAACTATGGATCCCCCTGCTGCGCGGCGGCGGTCAAAACAATGAACATGGCCCTTCATTTCTCACAGGCATCCCCCCACTCATCAGTCCACCAAACATCGCGGACTGCTGGCATGCCATGACATATGTGATATGTGCGCCTACGTGTCGCTTACGGCACTGTGCGATATGCCGCGCCACAAGAGCAGTGAATAACGGCGCCATCTTTAGCTCCCCGTATATACACTATGCCACAAACACAATGATGGTGTGAGTCTCTGCGGCGCTAAAAAACCAAAACCCGGGAGGGTCACACTCACACCCGAAACCTGCACGAGGCGCTGGGGCGTAGCGGTAATGCACCTTGTGGCGCTGTATAGGAGCTACCAGTACAATGGGAGAGGGAGGTCCCCCCCGGGGGGGGGGGGGGGGGACCTTTCGTCCCCTGACTAAACCACAAAGTCCATGCTCGAGCTAACGATTGGCGGTTAGGCTCCCAAGCGTATCTGGAAGCCATGACATGTGAGGTGGTTATTCCGTGATGGCCTTAGGCGCTGCTCTTGCGCAGGGGGTGATTATCCGGTCACAGGGCTTCTCATGCATGCCGTCACCATGCCGGCCACCTGCTCGCCACGCGTCTCCTTGGCGGCAGGCAGCATGCGGATGCGGCTAGCACGATCCGCGAAATCGAAACCGACGTTTATGGAGGCCATTTCTCGATGGCACGCGCGTTGTCCTGAAGACGACGCTTTGGGCCCGCATCAAGAATTGACCCAACAAGACAATATGCATTCGCGGCCCCGAGATGAAGATCACGACGTGGTGTTATTGACCCGTCGCAGGAGCCAATAATGAGATGGGTCCATCATTGCAAACCAAACTAAATTGCGCCAACACTTGATCAAATAGCACCGCACCATCCCGATCTTCATCTTCATCTTCGGAACCCTTGCTGCGGACCCCCTACCTCGGCATCACATGGGGACTGCGCGCACTGGGCATGCCGTCAAGTTTGCAGCAGCTCCAGAATTTGCTGCTGCTCGGGCGTGCGCTGCCGCAGCTTCTCCAATTTGCCCCGCATCGCGCTGTGGTCCTGCCCAAAATGAGGCAGGAGCGCCCCCGCAACCTCCGGCTGCTCCAAGTGTACCGCCAGCGCGAAGGCGGAGCGGCCGCTGTCGTCCTTTTGGTTCAACTGCACAATTGCTGTGAGAGGGCGCGCTTCATCGATGTGTTGGCCCATGTACAGAAAGCTCTTGACAAAGCTCAGGTTGTTCTGCGCAACCGGGGCCGGGGACAACCGGGGGGGGGGGGGGCGGGGGGGTCAAACATGTGCAGCATTGATACACCCATATGTAGGCAATCACACACACACACACACACACACAAATGCATGCATGTATATACAATACATATGTACATACAATATACATGTACATATTGTATACGTATATATTAATATACATGTGCATACACATATACGTGTATAATATACATACATAATACATGTACATACAT
>VCJN01002811.1:0-31911 GCA_006384855.1 Tetraselmis striata
GCTCGGCGCACCATGGTCGCCGAGTCAGTGGCGCTGACTCGCAAAAGCCAAACGCCCGTTATTGAACCGTAGCCTTTGGTAAAGGCGCTTCACCATGTCGTCGCCGTCGGACAGCGACGACGACTTCCAGGCCGTGCAAACGCAAGTTAATTACACGCAGAGGCGGTCGCCTACGAGGCGGGGGGCGCCGGCTGATGATTCGCTTCGTCGTTGTGATCCTGTCGGTGAGCAGGAGGACGGCGCCGACGTCGATCTCCCGCTCGAATTCTCCAATATCCAGTCACGCACAGATGTGAAACGCATTGTGAGCAAGCACCAAACTGCACTCAACAAGCGCATGGTGCTGCTCAAGGAAGGCAGCGGCGGATCCTATGTCAAGTACAGGTGTGCTGGTGCGGTGTCAAACAAGGATGGCAAGCAAGTCATCGCGACTGGTAGCCACGTCTGTCCGGCTTACATCAATTTTAAGAAGTCCCGTTCAAGTGGAATGTGGCGGGCAACTGCCTCACATATGGAGCATGTGAATTGCACCACAATGGCTGTTCTATCTACCAAAAATCTGGCAGCCATAGACAACTTCCGGAATGCATGCCATACATCAAAGTTCAAAGCCACAGACGAGGCTCTGGTGATCGACGTGGCGAAAAATACGGGTGTCATCACCTCAGTGTAAGTCTATGCTCCATGCTGCTGCATGCATGCAGCTACCTCAATGAATGATATGCTGCTGCAACCCTTTATACATGTGAATGTGCTGATCTATGCTCATGCGCATGGCGCAGCGAGCTAAGATGATACGCGAGGAAAATGACAAGTCCTATGTGGAGTCGTTTAAACAGCTACCAGCTTGGGTGGATGCCTTCATGCAGCAGAATCCAGGGTCACTTGCCAGCCTGAAGACGGAGAACGGTGCAGACGGGCGCCCGGTGTTACATTCCATCTTTATATACCATGCTGCAATGGTGAAGGTTGTAACAACATGCTGCCTACGTATCGTTGGCATCGATGGGGCGCACATGAAGCACAAGCACTACAATCATCAACAAGTGATACTTGAAGGGCGGGATGGGGCTTTGAGGAACACTCTCATTGCCACGGCTTTAGTGCCAATCGAGAACCAAGAAAACTATGAGTGGTTTCTGGACAAGTGCACGGAGGCAGGACTCGCCGTTTGGCTGGAGGGTACTGAGCGCAAGATGGTGGTGATTTCCGATCGGGACAAAGGGCTCGCTCCAGCTGTGGCCAACCGTCTCCCAAGCGTCCATCACCATCACTGCACCCGGCACATCATTGGCAACATGAAGGACAGGAAGGACATCCCCAGCAAATTTGGCCCTCAGGAATGCATGGTTTGGGATGTGTAGAAGCAGCTCACTCTATCCGAACTCACGGAGAAGATGAACCTGCTACGGGAGTACAATCCAAAGGCAGCTGAGTTCCGTGACAACATTCCCCACAGCTCTTGGGCTGCATACACTGCCACCGATGATGGCATAAAGCTGTATGGCTGGCACAGCAGCAACTTCGTGGAGAGTGAGAACAACCGCCAGCTCTCCGTCCGCGACGCCTCCCCGCTGCAGTTTTGTGATGGCGTTGTTGATTTTTGGCAGAAAGTCACATACAAACTCAGGCTTGATGCCGACAAGTGGAAGGAAAATATCACTAAGCCTGTGCTGAAGGAGTATGAGGAGCAGGTGGCCTTGCACACCAACTACAAGGTGCAGCCTTTTGCTGGCAGCAGCACTCGGGGCTATGTCGTCAGCACTGCCGCCTTGCAGCCAAAGCGGTGGCTTGTGGACTTGGAGGAGAAGACCTGTGGAAGCGGGCACATGCAACAACACGAGTTTCCTTGCCGTCATGTCGTTGCATTCGGCAGGAACCAGGGGCATCTGCTGGACCCAGTCAAGTGGTTCTCTGAGATGTTTGCACCGGAGTACCGCGTGTCCACCTACTTGGAGGGATACTCAGGAGCGCACGAGGTCATCATTCCTGCCCTGTGCGACTTGCCTGCCGACAACGTGCTGCTCCCGCCCCCGCTCAACCGCCAGCGCGGGCGCCCGTCCAAGCGCCGCTTTCGCAGTGCTGGCGAGGGCTTTGGAGGAGCTGTGAGGAAGCAGCAAAAGTGCGGCCGGTGCGGAGAGCCTGGTCACAAGAAGGGCAACTGCACCATGTATGGCGGTAGACCTCTCGCGCTACGTGTGAGATTGTGAGTAGCTAGGGCAGCGGTTCCCACTAGAGCCGATTCCCACTTTAGCCGAGGTCTGACCTGCGTGCCCGGAGGGTAGTGTGGCTGGGCTGTAAGCCGACAAAGCTGTGGTGTTGTATCGGGCCGGCTCATCGTGTCGTTGCTAAATCGCGGGATCGCGTCGGCCGCCGGGCGCCGCGCGCGACATTCGCCGCTGCGCGGCCGGTACCAGTACGGGGACCGTACCCTACCGATACTGTTCAAATTTGATTTGACGCGACGAGTCGTCGCAGGGATCGAGTCATCACCCCCTCCCTGCCCGCCCTCTGGATCCCTGGACGCCGCCGCCTTCTCGCGCGCCAGGGACCCCGCTGTCCTACCCCACCTCGTCACGGGCTTCCGCCGCTGCCTGGGGGTGCCGCGCCACCGTAAGCTTGACCCCACCTTCGTGCGCGACGCACTTCGGCGGCCGGCCGCGCGACAAGACGCCATCCTACTTATGGCGCGCGAGATAGCTGATGCGGGCCACATTCACGCGTCCCTGCGCCTCGTGCAAGTGTGCGGCGTCAAGCGCTTCGCACACCTGCTGCGAGGCTTACCGCCCGAGTCGCTTGCCGAGTTTATGCTCGAGAGAGATGCCGCGGCACACTCCACGCTCGCGCACATTATGGATCTCACTGGCGACGAGACAGCGGCTAGCCTAAGTTTGATGCGCACCGGCCTATCCACAATGCTCGGTGGTATCGCTGTCGATTCACTAGTCCACGAGTCGCACGAGCAGCACGTCGGGGCCTTTTTTGCCCTCGCTGGGCCTCTGGCCGAGCGCCTACGCAAGATGCCCGGACTCCTGGCGCCCCGGCTGATTCAGCAACTAGCGAACCCGGAGACTTCCTCCCTGCCATGGGCCGCCGCACTTCGTCGGGCGTGGCAGGCCAGCCAAGACAGAGAAGACTCTTTCCGGCCGTGGGAAACAGACATGGCCTCTACCGTGGCGCCGGTCGGCAACCCGGTCGACAGAGCCGGCGACACCACTACCGGTACGCTTGATTTGCCCCCCAGGCTCACCCTCGGCGAGCTGCCCTCCTTGAACTCCGCAATCGACGAAGCAAAAGGCCTCCGGAAGGTCGCCGCTGTTCTGTCGCACACGCGCAAGTGGCGCGTCTTCTTCGACCTGTACAGAACCGCCACACTGCCCGAGCGCATACGCCTACTGTCCCAGTCTGGCCACGGGAGCGTCACATACCTAACCTCCGACACTCCCGCGGCTTACGCTGTGGAACCTGAACCGTACCGCGTCGCGCTGCGCAAGTGCTGCGGCATCGCCGCCCTCGGCGACAGCCCGCTCGGGCTCGAAGACTCGTGCCCACACTGCGACCTATCCCCCGGCGCTACTGACGAAGCACTTGAGGGGCACATTGTGCGCTGCCCACGCGCCGGCGCCTGGCACAAGGTTCACGCGCGCATCGCCACTACCATGGTATCCATCCTGCAGGAGGCCGGGGCCCCGCGCGACTCTGTGCTAACGGAGGTGCGCGGCCTCCGTTCCGCGGACGCTACGCGCCCGGGAGACGTGGTGCAACTTGACTACATGGGGCCGGGGGTGCACCTTGTGCTAGACGCTGCTGTCACAGGCGTCTTCCGCAACTCCATCGCGGCGCAAGTCGCGGTCCAACCCGGCTACGCGGCGCGCTTGCGCGAGCAAACCAAGTTTAGGGTTGACGCCTGCTCGTCCCAGCCCGTGGCAAGGCGACACCGCTTCGTCCCGTGCGTCGTCGAGGACGGCGGGCGTCTGGGCGAGCACCTGCTCGCTCTACTCAAGGAGCTTGCGGAGCGCGGCATCGCAAGCGCCCACCTGAAGCAACCCCCCTCGTGGCGTGAGCTCCGGCCAGCCGCCCTGGTTGCCCACTGGATACGGAAGTGGACTGCGAAGCTTTTTGTGGCACTGCACATATTTCTCGCCGAATATCTCTGTCGGCACACCGGAAGCCGTCCCTTCTGCTTCGGCGGAAGATCTTTTAGGCCGGCCGGCCGACAATTACCTGCCGCATCGCCGGGCCCCGCGGCCCGGCGCTAAGAGCAGAGGGTTCTGCTTAAATGTAGGCTTTTTCCTTCCCCAATATTTTGCGTGCATTCTCTGGACGCTCTCCCTGTAACCAAAAAGACACAGTCATCGCAGGGACTAGTCGCTACCGGTACAATACGGGTACTCGTACCGACAGGGTCGGGATGTGAACAACCCTGAGAACCCTGCTGGTATATGGCAGGATAGAGCCAGGGTTTCTGGTGCCCGTATACACGACATGACAATGGGCTTGATTCATCCGTGGATTTTCGCAGTTTTAGTCGTAAGTCTCGCTGGGTCCACTTCTGTCGTCTGGCCCCCCGGGGCGGGTCCACCTTTGTCGTTTGCCCAAGATAGAGAGACAAAAGCATAGCGAAGCGCGGGGCGGTGGAGATCCCGCCATGTTCACGACGTCACATCCTTTTCCGTACGTACTACACTCGCAGGATTTTCGCTACAGCGTCTGCCGCGACAAGCTACGTTCTGTCGTTCACGACTTCCTTCTTCACTCTAACATATTTTGACGCTTTCTTGTCACACAGCGGGCCGGCGCGGATCTCGGGCAGGCGAGGCGGGCGAGGTCTCGGACCCAGCATGCGTTGGAACACCAAGTATCGTAGATGTGTTGCTGCCGTTGTTGTGGTGGCCTCAGTCGCAGTGTGCGTAGGGCCAAAAGTAGCCGAAGCCCAAGCCGACAGCACCTGCGGGGACTGGTCGAACTTCACCTTACTATTCTTGCATCATCAAAAATGCGGCGGAACCTCCGTGGAGGCTGCCTTGGAGCAGTTTGCGCAGCGCTGCAAGCTTGGATACGCTAGGCAACCGGCAGGTGCCTGGCGCCCTGCGTTGAGGGCCGGACAGGTCAACATACTGACCGGGCACATTGGCTTTGGCATTCACAAGATGCTTCCCCGAGGCCGCCGCTATGCATATGTCACAGTTTTCAGGGACCCTGTCGAGCGCTGTGTATCGCATTACAACCATACCGGGTGGAAGAAGTGCAAGTGCAAGGTGTTGGAGTTCTGCAAACTCAACCGGAACTACTTTGTTCATCGCATGCTCGGGTATGACAGGCGCACTCTCGGTACGCCTGAGAACTTTCGCCGCAAGAGCTTCGGGTTGCAGAAGGCCAAAGCCAACCTGGTATCTCGTGTGCATCTGGTAGGGGTTATGTCTGACCTGGCGTCTTGGGCTGGTGCCCTGCAAAAGCTTCTGCAGGAGCACACAGGCCAGACACAGCAGCTGCCCTCCATAGGATGGCACAACGTGCACAACACAACCATTGCGTCACAGAACGGGGTCGGTGCGCACCCCATATTGCACGAAGGGATGCAACTCAGTGACTCTGAGCGCATCTACATTCAGCAGATAAATGAGGAGGACTACGAACTGTGGAATGCGGCTAAGCAGCTCGCGGCAAATATACACATTGACTGATTGTAAGCGGCATGCAGGTGTGTCTTGACAGCAAATATTTGTCGCAGTCCCCCTGGTGTCGGCTGCAGAACAGACTGGCGTAGTGTGCGGTTTATACTTCAAATGCCTGAATTTCACGGCTCGCTGTTGCTTTTCGTGCCATGTACGACTACCTTGTAAAACGGGCGTAAACTGAACTCATGTTGAGACTCATGGGGAGACTGACGGTGATGATCTTCATGCATAGTTCGCTGGAGTAATAAAAATCACGCCAGGAGCAGAGGTATTGGCACTGGCTGCATGGGAGTTGTAGGAGGGTGTCGATTTATGCTGTTGTCCACCCAGATGCGAAATACAAGATGCATAAATGACAAACAGCTTGTATCTAGGCGAGCTGCACGGCCAAACAGCGCACGAGCCGGCAAATGCAGTTCCATTCAATCATGTGCTTTGAAAGAGAAAGAAGCTCACAAGGTGGTTGAGTACACCTGGAGCCACACATCAATCATCCTGTCACTGGCTTAAATCAAGTACAGTCCCACAAAAAACACCTGCACCGTCAAGCGGTTGTCTCTAACCGCAAAACAACCCCAAACACTAAATGTGGAGACAGTTACATGATATCGTGCCCAGTTGTGGCCTGCATTTAGCTGGGAGATACCAAAAGCATCGCGACTCAGGATGACAGCATAACCCAGAATGTTTGAAACACGTCCGACAGAAGGAGCGTGGCCAGGGCCTCCACTGGCCCATGATGATACTCACACCAGTGAGTGCAGTCCAGCCCCCAGGATTGCATATGCGGGTGCAACTGCGGCCATAACTTGAAGAGCTCCCAGCTGTGGAAAACTTGGATGCCTGTCAGGCCAGCCAGCCCGTTGGCCATCGCCTTATTGCGGAACTCGTGCTGCTTCATACTCACAGCATTTGCATGAGCAATGCAGGCCTTGGGCCCTTGGCCTGCATAGTTTCCGCCTGGCGACGGAAAGTGTTGCGGGGTGGTGTCCCGCCAAACCAGATGTGGTAACTCAGTGCCCGCTTCCCGGGCTGCCTTCACGAAGTGGCTGAACGCAACCCCAGCATTGTATATGGTGGCAGATGCGTGGTGGTGTACGCCCACATTGAATACATGCACATCATGTACGTCTGCCTGCAGCACACAGGGCGCCGTTGTTGACGTGAACACATGGAAGTTTACGCTTATCAGGCAGAGACGAAGAGCGCCAATTGCGTAGCACTGTTTGTGACACAGCCTCTTGCGCAGGCTAGTCGAGAACACCGCAGGTTTTATGTCGGAATCTTTGGAGAGAAGCCCACGGCGGGACCGCTTGCCTTTCGACGCTCCTGACTGCTGCACGCTGGTGGAGATGCGTGTGGCTGGCAGGGAGCTGGACTCTGCCATTCGGCAAAGTGCTGCACGCATGAGCTGCCCGGTAATGGAGTCACCGTAGAGCACTAGTTCGCGAGGAGCGCCAGTGTACCAACGCGGGGCGGCGAGGTCCGTAACGTTGCAGCTTGGGGACAGTGACAGTGGAGGCAGTCCCATGCAGTGTGAGTTTGTGTATCTGGCTGCCCGCTCCGCGCCATCGAAAGGCGCCGTCGTACACTGCGGGGGGCGTTCGCCAAGTGTTGGTTTCGCTGGACTAAGCTGAAGAGCCTGCAGAGAGCAGCGTGCACCTCCATGTCGTCCCCCTTCTGTTATCTCCTCCTCCAGCGGAGTGATCAGCGCAAGCACCGTCGGTACATGAATCATGAAGTGCCAGGCAAGCAGTAAAGCGAGCGGCAGGCGATGTGCTCTGACGCCAGCTCGTCTCTCCCCCGGTGGTGTCCATTCTTCGGCCTTGTTGGGCCTGTAGACCATGTGCGCCTCAGTGGAGGACAGGGGGGTAACTCGGTCAGCAATCGTGAAACAGTACTCCGTCCGCTCGTGAATGACGGTTGCCCAAAAGAGGCTGAAGGGAGCTTCACACACGCTGCACTTGATAGTAAAATAGCTATCCACGCCCGCTCTGTCGCACAGGTAGCAGCGGCGTTGCGGGGACGCCGCCGACGTTATGCCGGGGGGAACAGGGTAGTGTCCAAGCTCGGATGGTCCAGCGCCGGCATCGCCGGCTTTTTGTGACGTCCGAACCGGCGCGGTCCTCCGGGGTCCCTGTACATACCCGGTGGTATCTGAATAAAAAATATAGTGCCGTCTGTCTGTCTGTCTGTCTGTCACACGGGGCATGACGGATGAAATGCGAAATGCCTCCGGCCCTCGACTGCGGTCTAGGCAATCGTCAGAAATCCGTGCATATTTCGCTGGCACGCCATTTCTTTAACCGCCCGCCCACCCCCCCCCCCCCCCCCCGCCGCCGCCGCGCGCGCGCGGCGCGAAGCGCCAAGCGCCCCACGCGGACGCGGACGCGCGGACCCGGACGCCGGCCGCCCGCGGATCGGACCCGGACGCCGGCCGCCGCCCGCCGACCGCCCCACGCGGACCAGACCCGGCCGCCCGCCGGTCGCCGGCCCCGGGCCACCGCCGGCCGCCGGACGCCGGAACGTCGGGCCGTCACCGGCGGCCGGACGCCCGTGGGTAACCCCCAGAAAAAATAAAAAGGACGCCGAGTCGGTCAAACCGCCGCCACCGAACAGGGCGAGTAAACTACGGTAGTATATTATAGTACTGTATATTGTATTTTTGAATGTTGCGTCTGGCACATGTAATCACACATATTATACGCAAGTAGTACTGCTACATAATGTATTCTTCGTTATATTACAGCGACTACGTGTTTTACAGTACACAGCCGCATGGGGCTTCTCGGCAGTATGGATACATCCCAATACGGACCTTCCACTTTTTTTATCGGCCAACTTATGTCCGGGCACGTTAGTGATGCTAACGGGGATTTTGGCATAAAAAACTACCCCTACGACGACGGCCTTCCACACCCGTGGGTTTCATACCCGTACCATCGCGAACTGGTACGTCGCGCGGCCCTCGGCTCCCTCGGCGCGCGGCTGCCTGCCGCGCCTGCGAGATGGCGGCGGCCGCCGCAGCGTCCAACAGCCAATTAGCCAGCGGCACAGGCAGCAGCCGCCATTCCACAGACCGCCGCCGCTAGCCGCGCGAGATTCGGCACTAGTAGTAACACTACAGCCTACCGCGCAGTGCCGAGCCCGTTTCATGACAGCCGGACGTATAGCCATGGTGAATAGCAAGCGGCGTGAGGTACCGGCGCAGAACCGGCGGGAGACGAAACGCCACGCCAAGTCCGCCGTGGCCGCCGCTGAAGAGCCCTCCCTGTTCTCCAAGGTGGCGCCCGCGCTCGCCAACACCTCCCCGGCGCCGTCGTCGGACTCTGGCGGGAGTGACACCTCTGCCGGCAGCGCTGGTGACGGGATGGAGGACGCGGTGGACTTCGCCATCGCCAACATGGCTGCCGCTGCCGAGCGGCGTGCATGGGCCATGCAGGCTCTGCGGGCTGATATGTGGGCGAACGAGCCCCATGCTCAGGGGATCGGCACCGGATCTGAGCATTTCATTGCTGACTACTTTGAAGAGGCGACCTTCCGGGATAGTTTCCGGTGGCACAGCGCCGACGACGAGCATGCCCTTGCCGCTGCACTTGGGGTGCCGGAGCGCATCGAGCTCCCAAACAGCCGCCACAGGATTACCGGTGAGGAGGCACTGATGTGCACTCTTGCTAGGATGTCTTGCCCACAATCATTGTTTAAGCAGTAGCTGCATGTCCCAATATGGTGCCATCTCGCATATCCATGGCGTTCAATGATTTTTGCCAGTGGATGAATGATACTTATTGGGACAAGCTGTTGAATGGCTGCAACGCCTTGAGCGGGCGGTTCCCTTTGTACTCTGAGTTTATCAAAGACAAAACTGTAGGGTTTCCTTGGGAGGAACGACCTAGGAAACCCTGGTTTTCGCACCGGCGTCAGGGTTATGTGACGACCCTGCCGGCCCGGTCCGCCTGGACCGGCCGGCGCCAGTCCGGCGGCGCCCTTTATCCGAGTATAAAGGGCGGCCGCGGATCGGGAGCGCCTTCAATTGTTGGAAGGCACCCGACTATATTGTCTTCTACGACTAGTACAACTTCGTTTCATCTTCAACTCCGAATTTCAAAGTTCTTTTGCGTTCTGTTGTGTGTGTGATCCCGGCACTCACCATGGCTCGCTTCGCGAGTCCGTCTTGGGCGTGGCTCCTTGTCTCGCTCGTGGTGTTGTCGCCGTGCTTTCTCGTCCCTGTTTTAGCGGTGGACAGGTTTGAACTCGTTTGGAACGAGTTACTTGAGTCTCGCAAAACTCTTTGTGAGCAACTCGTTACGCGCGAAAATCATCTCACTGTCCTAGGTGGTGATACTCCATATGCTAACGAGGTACCTGAGTCCCCCCCTCTCGTCGCCGCTAGACATGCAGTAGTTGATACCTCTGCAGCTCTACTCCGTATCGAACGTGAGATTTCAGAGCTTACGCAGGCGGTCGTGTCGTCGGTCCGTCCACTTCAGCTTCAGCTTCGAAACGTGTTGCGGAAGGGGACGCCGACTACGATCCCAAGGGCAAGAGGCCAGCTCAACCCCCGGCTGCGGAAGTGCCGTCTCGCACCATCAACGCACCCGAGGATGGTTGGCTCGACAAAGATGGTAAGGTTCACCGCCGCCATACCGCTGATGCGCGTATTCTTCAACTCGACCTAGACGATATCTTCAAGATCCGGGACCTTTTGGCACCGGCGGAGGAGCCTCTGCGTGACCTGATAGAGGACGGCACCGATCTTTCTGCTTCCTCTCCGGCTTCGTCTGCGGAGCTGTTCAAGGCGATTACCGCGGCTCTGGCGTTGTGTAACACTGTGGCTCTTCGGATCAATAAGCGTGGCAAGAAGCTTCATTTGGAGCACGAGTACGGCGCGGAAGTTACCAGGGAGTTTGATGCAATGGACCCGCTCGGCGAGAAGGACTCCGCGGACAACAAGGAGCTGAAGAAGGCGATTGAGAAGGTCAAGGCCAAGAAACCTTCCACTTCTTCTTCGCGCGCGAAGCCAGCTTCCTCTTCTCGCACGTCTGAGTCATCTCGCCTCAGATATTTGCAGCACGCTATTCTATGCACCGCCAATGCACTCCGCCAGCCCCGCCTCCATCCGCCTGGGCACCGGTAGTAAGTGTTGTTGTGCGCGCACATCGTGACAACATTACACGGCGAGAATTGCAATTAGCGATGGATAATGTGAATAACGCAGTTTCGAAATCGACGGAGAATGAGGCGGTGCTGGCGGAGTGCATTGGCGGTGCATAGAATAGCGTGTTGCTGGGGTTTTGGCTGCATCGGACGCCGTATTCCCATCCATCCCGCACGGAATGTCCGGTTTTCACACATTTGTGTAGTGTGAATATTACGCGTCTTGTACGCCGGGTGGATGGGCATCCGGCGTCCGATGCACCCCAAATCTCAACAACACGCTACTCTACGCACCGCCAATGTACTCCGCCAGCCCCGCCTCCATCCGCGCGTCCTACGTTGTATTGTATAGATATACATAAGTACATGTACTGCTCCGAAACCAGCCCACATGTCTTTTACGCCGGGTGGATGGGCATCCGGCGTCCGATGCACCCCAAGTATTCGCAGCACGCTACTCTACGCACCGCAAATGCACTCCGCCAGCCCCGCCTCCATCCGCGTGGGCACCGGTAGTTAGTGTTGTTGTGTGCGCACATCGTGACAACATTACACCGTGGGAATTGCAATTAGCGGTGGATAATGTGAATAACGCATTTTCGAAATCGACGGAGAATGAGGCGGTGCTGGCGGAGTGCATTGGCGGTGCATAGAATAGCGTGTTGCTGGGGTTTTGGCTGCATCGGACGCCGTATTCCCATCCATCCCGCACGGAATGTCCGGTTTTCACACATTTGTGTAGTGTGAATATAGTGTGAATATTACGCGTCTTGTACGCCGGGTGGATGGGCATCCGGCGTCCGATGCACCCCGAATCTCAACAACACGCTACTCTACGCACCGCCAATGCACTCCGCCAGCCCCGCCTCCATCCGCGCGCGTCCTACGTTGCATTGTATAGATATACATAAGTACATGTACTGCTCCGAAACCAGCCCGCATGTCTTGTACGCCGGGTGGATGGGCATCCGGCGTCCGATGCACCCCAAGTATTTGCAGCACGCTATTCTATGCACCGCAAATGCACTCCGCCAGCCCCGCCTCCATCCGCGTGGGCACCGGTAGTTAGTGTTGTTGTGTGCGCACATCGTGACCACATTACACTGTGGGAATTGCAATTAGCGGTGGATAATGTGAATAACGCAGTTTCGAAATCGACGGAGAATGAGGCGGTGCTGGCGGAGTGCATTGGCGGTGCATAGAATAGCGTGTTGCTGGGGTTTTGGCTGCATCGGACGCCGTATTCCCATCCATCCCGCACGGAATGTCCGGTTTTCACACATTTGTGTAGTGTGAATATAGTGTAAATATTACGCGTCTTGTACGCCGGGTGGATGGGCATCCGGCGTCCGATGCACCCCGAATCTCACCAACACGCTACTCTACGCACCGCCAATGCACTCCGCCAGCCCCGCCTCCATCCGCGTGGGCACCGGTAGTTAGTGTTGTTGTGTGCGCACATCGTGACAACATTACACCGTGGGAATTGCAATTAGCGGTGGATAATGTGAATAACGCAGTTTCGAAATCGACGGAGAATGAGGCGGTGCTGGCGGAGTGCATTGGCGGTGCATAGAATAGCGTGTTGCTGGGGTTTTGGCTGCATCGGACGCCGTATTCCCATCCATCCCGCACGGAATGTCCGGTTTTCACACATTTGTGTAGTGTGAATATTACGCGTCTTGTACGCCGGGTGGATGGGCATCCGGCGTCCGATGCACCCCAAATCTCACCAACACGCTACTCTACGCACCGCCAATGTACTCCGCCAGCCCCGCCTCCATCCGCGCGTCCTACGTTGCATTGTATAGATATACATAAGTACATGTACTGCTCCGAAACCAGCCCACATGTCTTTTACGCCGGGTGGATGGGCATCCGGCGTCCGATGCACCCCAAGTATTCGCAGCACGCTACTCTACGCACCGCAAATGCACTCCGCCAGCCCCGCCTCCATCCGCGTGGGCACCGGTAGTTAGTGTTGTTGTGTGCGCACATCGTGACAACATTACACTGTGGGAATTGCAATTAGCGGTGGATAATGTGAATAACGCATTTTCGAAATCGACGGAGAATGAGGCGGTGCTGGCGGAGTGCATTGGCGGTGCATAGAATAGCGTGTTGCTGGGGTTTTGGCTGCATCGGACGCCGTATTCCCATCCATCCCGCACGGAATGTCCGGTTTTCACACATTTGTGTAGTGTGAATATAGTGTGAATATTACGCGTCTTGTACGCCGGGTGGATGGGCATCCGGCGTCCGATGCACCCCGAATCTCAACAACACGCTACTCTACGCACCGCCAATGCACTCCGCCAGCCCCGCCTCCATCCGCGCGCGTCCTACGTTGCATTGTATAGATATACATACGTACATGTACTGCTCCGAAACCAGCCCACATGTCTTTTACGCCGGGTGGATGGGCATCCGGCGTCCGATGCACCCCAAGTATTTGCAGCACGCTATTCTATGCACCGCAAATGCACTCCGCCAGCCCCGCCTCCATCCGCGTGGGCACCGGTAGTTAGTGTTGTTGTGTGCGCACATCGTGACCACATTACACTGTGGGAATTGCAATTAGCGGTGGATAATGTGAATAACGCAGTTTCGAAATCGACGGAGAATGAGGCGGTGCTGGCGGAGTGCATTGGCGGTGCATAGAATAGCGTGTTGCTGGGGTTTTGGCTGCATCGGACGCCGTATTCCCATCCATCCCGCACGGAATGTCCGGTTTTCACACATTTGTGTAGTGTGAATATAGTGTAAATATTACGCGTCTTGTACGCCGGGTGGATGGGCATCCGGCGTCCGATGCACCCCGAATCTCACCAACACGCTACTCTACGCACCGCCAATGCACTCCGCCAGCCCCGCCTCCATCCGCGCGTCCTACGTTGCATTGTATAGATATACATACGTACATGTACTGCTCCGAAACCAGCCCGCATGTCTTGTACGCCGGGTGGATGGGCATCCGGCGTCCGATGCACCCCAAGTATTCGCAGCACGCTATTCTATGCACCGCAAATGCACTACTCCGCCAGCCCCGCCTCCATCCGCGTGGGCACCGGTAGTTAGTGTTGTTGTGTGCGCACATCGTGACCACATTACACTGTGGGAATTGCAATTAGCGGTGGATAATGTGAATAACGCAGTTTCGAAATCGACGGAGAATGAGGCGGTGCTGGCGGAGTGCATTGGCGGTGCATAGAATAGCGTGTTGCTGGGGTTTTGGCTGCATCGGACGCCGTATTCCCATCCATCCCGCACGGAATGTCCGGTTTTCACACATTTGTGTAGTGTGAATATAGTGTGAATATTACGCGTCTTGTACGCCGGGTGGATGGGCATCCGGCGTCCGATGCACCCCGAATCTCACCAACACGCTACTCTACGCACCGCCAATGCACTCCGCCAGCCCCGCCTCCATCCGCGCGTCCTACGTTGCATTGTATAGATATACATACGTACATGTACTGCTCCGAAACCAGCCCACATGTCTTTTACGCCGGGTGGATGGGCATCCGGCGTCCGAAGCACCCCAAGTATTCGCAGCACGCTACTCTATGCACCGCAAATGCACTCCGCCAGCCCCGCCTCCATCCGCGTGGGCACCGGTAGTAAGTGTTGTTGTGTGCGCACATCGTGACAACATTACACTGTGGGAATTGCAATTAGCGGTGGATAATGTGAATAACGCAGTTTCGAAATCGACGGAGAATGAGGCGGTGCTGGCGGAGTGCATTGGCGGTGCATAGAATAGCGTGTTGCTGGGGTTTTGGCTGCATCGGACGCCGTATTCCCATCCATCCCGCACGGAATGTCCGGTTTTCACACATTTGTGTAGTGTGAATATAGTGTGAATATTACGCGTCTTGTACGCCGGGTGGATGGGCATCCGGCGTGCGATGCACCCCGAATCTCACCAACACGCTACTCTACGCACCGCCAATGCACTCCGCCAGCCCCGCCTCCATCCGCGCGCGTCCTACGTTGCATTGTATGTATATACATACGTACATGTACTGCTCCGAAACCAGCCCGCATGTCTTGTATGCCGGGTGGATGGGCATCCGGCGTCCGATGCACCCCAAGTATTTGCAGCACGCTATTCTATGCACCGCCAATGCACTCCGCCAGCCCCGCCTCCATCCGCGTGGGCACCGGTAGTTAGTGTTGTTGTGTGCGCACATCGTGACAACATTACACTGTGGGAATTGCAATTAGCGGTGGATAATGTGAATAACGCAGTTTCGAAATCGACGGAGAATGAGGCGGTGCTGGCGGAGTGCATTGGCGGTGCATAGAATAGCGTGTTGCTGGGGTTTTGGCTGCATCGGACGCCGTATTCCCATCCATCCCGCACGGAATGTCCGGTTTTCACACATTTGTGTAGTGTGAATATAGTGTGAATATTACGCGTCTTGTACGCCGGGTGGATGGGCATCCGGCGTCCGATGCACCCCGAATCTCACCAACACGCTACTCTACGCACCGCCAATGCACTCCGCCAGCCCCGCCTCCATCCGCGCGTCCTACGTTGCATTGTATAGATATACATACGTACATGTACTGCTCCGAAACCAGCCCGCATGTCTTGTATGCCGGGTGGATGGGCATCCGGCGTCCGATGCACCCCAAGTATTCGCAGCACGCTATTCTATGCACCGCCAATGCACTCCGCCAGCCCCGCCTCCATCCGCGTGGGCACCGGTAGTAAGTGTTGTTGTGTGCGCACATCGTGACAACATTACACCGTGGGAATTGCAATTAGCGGTGGATAATGTGAATAACGCAGTTTCGAAATCGACGGAGAATGAGGCGGTGCTGGCGGAGTGCATTGGCGGTGCATAGAATAGCGTGTTGCTGGGGTTTTGCACTGTGAGATTCAGATGTGACGTAAATGTGCCCTACTGGTGACGAACGACGACATACGGGGACGATACGGGACGGACGAGGGACGTGGATTTCATACCCAGTAGCGACGACTATCGCGGGCGACCTGTCAAGTACTATATGAATTTCTCGTTTCCATAATTTCATCAAATTGATATGCGCACGCGGGCTCGCGTGTCGCCCGCCGACGCGGAGCACCCGGGCTAAGTACAGGCGGATGTACGCACTCATTGCACATCGCCGCACATCGCTGCACATCGCTGCACACCGCGGGGTCGCTGGCGTCGCAGTGCGCCACGCTGGCGGGCCGCGCCCCCGGCCCCTGCCAAGGAGTAATCACGATAAGTACTGGCACGGCCGACTCTCGCACAGCAATGGTGCTTAGTTCGCGCGTAGCGTTGCGGCACAGCATGCATGTGCCGGCAGGGTGCCGGGAGTGCGTGGCAAACCATGATCGCAGGCTGCCGGCATGCGGTCATGGCTTGCGCGGCAGTCCCGGCGGAGGTGTGGGCCGGTGTCGCGGAGGCGCTTTTATTACATTGCTGGGCTTCACTTCGCCGTTGTGGGCGGTGCCCACCACAAAACAGCTCCTGCCTAATGTTCTATACATATGAAATTCAGACTTTAGGGGGGCGGCTAGGGCACCTTCGTGAGGTCTGCCACAGTTGGAAGCCGCGCCAAGTGTTCCGTGGAAGCTGTGAGGATACTGTGCCTTCTTGGGCTTACCGTTGGGAAATACCCCTCGCGCCACTTATGAATGGGTTCCATGTGCGCAAGCCTTGGCGGGGAAGTCGCGGTCCACGTCAAAGGGGCATAGGGGAGGAAAGACCCCACGTGGTGCGTGCTCCCGGGGATTGCCGCTCTGTCTGTCTCCCACTTGTGGGCTTCCTTTGTGATGTCGGACAGGAACCGGCTGAATCTGTCCGTCTGAATCCATGTGTGGGTGAGGGCTTCTTGCACCACGCGTGCGGTCAGCCGCATGAGTTGGAACAGCGGGAACTGCTCCGCATGGGCCCCAGCGAGGAGAGGCTCCATAGCCCCGTCGTCATCGTGCTCGACGAGTACAGCGGCCTGCTTCGCAGCGATCTCGAGCATATCCTCGGCGCCTTGCAGCCACACCGAATCCGAACCGCGGAGGTATGTGAGACGCGTATCAGCGTCGACGATGTCCCCGTCCAGATCGGGCTGATCAAGCAGGAAGAGCTTGTACTGGGCGAGCGCGTCAGCGCCGACATCCAGCAAAGTGTGCCAGTGCCAAGCGTGGCGCAGGGAGCGGTAGAGGGCCGGGTTGCTGGACTGGGTGGGAGTCCAGCCGCCCGGGAGATGGATGTATTCCCCTCTCATGTCCTCATCGGTGAGTCTATTTTGTAGCGTGTTCTCCTCCACGCTCGCGTATGCTAGTTGGGTGCGTGTACAGCGCTCCACCATCCTGGCCCTTTTCTGGGGTGTCATGGATAGTGCCATGGTGGGTGGTGCAACTGGTGACACTTCGTCGCCTCTTGTGATTGATATCCTTGCGAAGCAGGCGGCGTCGCGCGTCCGTACCGTCGCGGCGCTGCTGCGTGCGCGATATACATATCGCGGAGTGGGCAAGTGCTGCCGTCGCTAGGTGTGCGTGAACATAAAGATAAGCGGCGATATACACCCGATATTAGCCCGGTGTATTGACGCTTATTTGCGTAGTCGCAGCGCGAGTAGTAGTACGATGTATCGGTGCAGTCGCGATGTGCGGCACGACGTGTGCGGGGATGTGCGTCACGTTGTGTGCGGCGATGTGCGGCGCGACTGGCGGAGGTAGGTGGTCCGGTAGCTTAGGTGGCTGGTAGGCGGTAGGTGGTGTTCGTAGGTGCGCGTTTTAATGCAGCCGCCGTAACTGCTGATGATTGTGTAACGCCCCAGCACGCGCATGAAGTACGGGGTCGCCTCTCGGTCACCGCCGCTCACCGCTGTACCAAGCGCGGACAGCCGCGCACTCGCATCTGTGCTCCCTGCCGGTGGTGGGCTACATCCACCCCAACTCTCAAACACCCCCCCCAACCCCCCCCCTCCCCCCGCGCGCGCACGCGGCAGCAGGCATGCCGGCAAAGGGATGGATAGCGAGTGGCAGGCCCCAAGTGCTCGGCCCAGGTGAAGAGCAAGAATTCCAACAACTCCGCTGACAGCGAGTGGCAGCTGTTGCATGACATCATGCCCGCCGGCTTCACCTGGGGTGGGATGGCCGTGCCACGCAGCCATAAGGCGATGCGGAAGTTCCTGCGGGTACGGCCGGGATGTGCCTGGGTGTGTGCGTGCTTGACGCGGCGCGTCTTGGGGTGTCAGGCCCCTCACGCTCCTCGCCTCCCGATGCATGCAGGTGCCTGATACATCTAGATATGTCCGGCACATGTGCCCCAAGGGGTGCGTGGCGTTCAGCGGGGCGCCCGGGAAGGCTGTCGAATGGGCGAACCTCCCCGACCAGCACTGCCCGGAGTGCAATGCCGACAGGTTTATCCGCACGCCGCAGTCCCTGAAGCTCACGGCTGCACGGGTTTGGTACGTCTTGAGCGTGGTGGACATCATCAAGGGCTGGTTCCGAGACCCTGTGTGGTACGCTTGCTGGAAGAAGGGGACGGACGTGTCTATCAACGCCTTCCGCGCCTCGTCGGAGGCGGAGCGCCTTAATGAAGGCGGGCACGGCACCGGCCTCGCCGCAGGAGACTTCCTCCATGCCGACAACGGGATCTACACACTCACAGATGATGGCTTCCTGTCGCACCTTCGGGCCACCCAGTCTGTCACCGGGGTTGGGATCAGGTGTGAGGACATGCCGCCCCACATGCTGACCTCCAGGAGCAACTGGCACCCAGTCGCACTCATCGGCCCCCCGGAGCCGCCCAACCTGGGCAAAATACTGTTAGAGGTGCTGCACGAGCTCGCGGTGCTTGGCGAGCATGGAGTGAGGGTCACCCCCGCAGACGGGGGGGAACAGTTCGTGCACAAGGTCTTCCTCGGTACGTGGGTGTGCGACGCCCAGGGCAGACGAAAGATCTTTATGCGGGGGGGGCCTAGCCAGCTCAGAGGTTGCCCCTGGTGCCGTCTGAAGAGCCATGTGGAGGGCCCGGACGGCACGGTGAAGGTGGCGCCTGCGGGGTATGCAAAGGACGTCATCCAGAGGGTGGATGGCGTAGAGTACCAGGCTGTGCGCACAGGCGCGAGCTGCCTCCTGCTCTCCGGCGACCAGATGCTGGAGCAGATGGGCGTCATCGGCCAGATACAGGAGGACTTGGCCAAGTCGGACCTCGATGGGGATGAGGTCGGCGAACTGAGCCCCGCTGCCCGGCGTGCGTTCAACACAACCCGGCTGGCGGAGGCCAAGCAGAACACTGGCTGCCATGGCGTGTGCCAGGTGTCTGTGGTCCTGGGCTATGTCAGCATGGTCAACCTCTTCCCCCTCGCGCCGGACCACCTGTGCTTTTTGGGCTTGGGAAAGGACTTTTGGAGGAACTTCCTCGACGTGCTGGGCCACGTAGGATTTCGGGCTATGAAGCAGGAAGACCGGCGCAAGGCTTTAGTCCTGATACCCAGCAACTTTGGACGCGGGCTGCGCCCTTCGTTTGCGGTGTCCAAGAAGTCGAAAGGTAAGCCCCCCCCCCCCCCCCCCCCATGGGCGTGGGCGGCGTGGGCGGGGGCGTGACGGCATTCCCCTTCATGACTGCAGGGTCAGGCAAGGTGACGGTGCTGTCCGGCTGGGTCATAGAGGACTGCTGGCACCACTCGGAAACGTTTTCCCCTCTTACCGGCGGTCCGCTGTTCGAGGAGGCCCGGGTGAAGGCGATCATGACCGCGAAGGAGCTCGCGTCCCCAGCGGTGATGCGTGCGGTGTCGCAGCTGGCGGTGCTTGGGCACATGTACAAGCGCCTGCAAGGAGCTGTGTGGTTCGTCACGCGGTGGGGGTTGCAAAACGTGGTGACGGAGGAGGACGGCCCTGAGCGCAAGGCGCAGGTGGACGCGCTCACCAGGGAGGGGAGGACTCGATACCTAGCGGACATCACCGTGTATGCCCGCCTGGCTGAGGGAAACGGCTTCGTGTCGCTCCTCGTCTCCAACTTGCACTCGGCGATGTGCCGCATGATCCACCAGATGATGGCTTGCGGGCACCCGCTTGCGGAACTGTGGATGGAGAACCTCATGGGCTTCTTGAAGGCGGGCGCCAAGCGCGTGCTGCCGAAGAATGTCTGCGAGACCATGATGAGGGACCTCCTTTTCGCGCAGCAGATCAACCGCCTGAAGGCGCATCGCCTCTACCGGGAACCCAACCCCAACAAGAAGGTCTCTCCCCCCCCCCCCCCCCCGCCCCCCCCGCGCGCCTCTTGCTGCCTCCTAAGCCACGTGCACCCATACCCACCCACCCACCCACACACACACACACACACATTCACACTCGCACTCACAGCGACCCATCCACACACACAGGGGTACATGGCCCCAGACGACGCAGGCCCCGGCGCCGTGGAGACGCCCATCCGGTTGGTTGGGAGCGCATCCGCTGCGTGGGAGCACGCGGTGGACTTCAAGGACCATTTGGAGAAGCTGCTGGACGACGTCCGACGTACGGTGCAGGGCTCGCACTCGTATGCACCCATACTCGCGGGGTGGGGTGCGGTCCTGCCGGGCTGGAGCCCCAGCGGTGGCGCTGGGGGGCTCGTGGCCTACAAGGCGGCGTCGCTTCGCAACGGCGACAAGCCCCGGCTTCACCCGGGGGGGGAAGACGGGGAGACGTCGAGAGACAACTCCTTCTTTGTGTACAAGATGTTGAAGCAATTCCCCAACGCCGACCCACCCCCCTACACCACCGAGGAGCTGGAGAGCGAGGAGGAGCTGCCAAGAAACCTGCTGGCGGAGCGCGAAGACGCCAAGTACACCACCATGGTCGCGCGAGCTCAACACTTCTACCTTGCCACGCCACCGCCCCCGCTAGGGGTTGACTCGGACGGCAGCCGTGGCAGCGCGCGGCCCATTCGGGCTGCATTGTGTACGGTGTGGACGCCGGAACGAGCCCACACTGCCGTGGGCTTGGACTTGTGGAGAGTGCCGGGCGGCGGCGGTGGCTCCGGCGGGGAGGAGGCCCTTGTCCTACTAGATGGTCCGGGCATCCGCAAGGTGGCTGTTCTCATGGCCCCTGCCGACATGTCCTCCGCGAAGGCTGCCGACTTGGGCGTCGACGCCGGGGAGCTGCTGGTGGCGGGGATCCACGCAAGGTCGCAGGACGGTGCGCGAGGGGGGGGGGGGGGGGGGGGGCAGCGGCTGTGGGATAGGCGCGGCAGCGGTTGCTACCGAGTGAGGCGTAGCATCGTTTGCAGTAGCAACGCAGCCTTTCCGGTTGCATAGTAGTGTGACGCCGCCTGGATGTAACCCAGCAGTACGCGCAAAGTTCAAGTGTTACACGCCCGTGAGCCCCACCCAATAACATTGCGCCCGACCTCACTGACGGCATGTCTCGCTCTCCTTCATCTCCTGGGCCGTCCGCCGCCTCACCCTGCGCACCCTACCAGCCGCGCGTGCCTTCTCGGAAGCCTCAGACACGGCGGCGCGAGTCGCGTCGTGGAACGCGTCCCTGGCATGGCGGAACTCCGCCCTCACCGCGGCCGTGGTCGGGCAGGGGACTGCCCGCTGATGGGTCGCCATGCATGGGTACTTGGGGCCGCACAAAGCCGGGGTGCCGTCGCAGCAACACTCCCAGTCCGTCCGTCGGCCGCAGTACACGCATGACGGGCGTCCGGCCAGGACACGCACATGATAGTGCATGTGGCCGCCTCCCGCCACTGCTCGTAGTGCTCCGGTCAACATGGCGACGAGCAAGTCGGCATGTCCCGCAGGTGGCTGCGGGGCGGGTGGCGCGAGCGCAGCCTCGCTCGCCTCGACAACCCCCTCATCCCTATCAGTCGCCTCTACCACGGCCTCCTCCGCATCCTGATGCGGCGCATCAGGCCCATCGTCGTCGCCTGGCAGGGCGTCCCCCCCCGCAACGGCGCCGTCGGCGGTGGCCGACGCCGTCGTGGCGGGGTGCTGTGAGGAGGTGGCCCTAGACATAGGTGGGGCCGGCACCGCCATGTGTTGCTCCACATGCGGTGCGGTTGCGGTTGCGGTGCGGTTCCTGACGCGACAGCTCCGTCGCACCAGTACCGGCACCGGCACCCCACGCCTGCTGCGCTTACCACCAACCGGCATGTTTCCTTTGGGAGGCGGTTCATCCGCGTCGGAGGTGAGCGGCGGTGCCGGTGTGGGTGTGGATACTGCGCGGCCATTAGGGCTCCCGCCGCCCGCCGCTCCGCCGACCCACGCCGCGGCGTGTGCTGCGCCCCGCATAGTCGCCTCGAATATATTATACATGACGCGGGGAGGGGGGGGGGGGGGGGGGGAGTCGTGCGTTTCGTATATCGGCGGAACGGCGTGCGAAGCTGCGGCTGGCGAAGGTGGTGGAAGTAAGCGTGGCGGCGTCGGCGGCGTATTACCGTGCGTGCATGCGTGCGCAACCCGGCGGCAGCAAGCGCCGGACTCGGCGTGTGCCGGCGGCAGAGCTACGTACGAAGCCATGGACACGGTACGGGATGCCAAGTTTGGTTAAGCAACTGCCGAGGCTGGCGGCTTAACCCCCATGTCCGGCGGTTGAGGGACGGAAAGTGCGTAGAAGTTGATCGGCAAAGCGGGCATATAAGCCTGGCTGTGCTAGGTTCCTATTAAGTAATGGCGGTTTGTGCTAAGTAATTCGCAGGGGTGGACCATGCAGCGCAGGTAGGGGGCGGTATAAATGAGGCCGGGCACATATACTGCTCCACGAAACGACACTGTCGCACGTGTAGTTGAATAGCCCCCCCCCCCACCCCACCCCACCCCCCGCCGGGTCGGCCCGCCGACCCGCCACGGCATGTGATATCTGTCATGCATCGCCGGGGTATGTGTGAGTGGATGCCCCGCCCCCCCCCCCCCCCCCCCCCGCCCCCTCCCCCCCCATTTACACTTGTGCACTCATTAATTTTGGGCTGGTTTCGGAGCAGTAGATGTACGTCTGTATATACATACAATGGAACGTAGGACTTGCGCGGATAGAGGCGGGGCTGGCGGAGTGCATTGGGGGTGCGTAGAGTAGTAGCGTGTTGGTGAGATTCGGGGTGCATCGGACGCCGGATGCCCACCCACCCGGCGTAAAAGACGCGTAATATTCACAATATATTAACACACAAATGTGTGAAAACCGGACATTCCGTGCCGGATGGATGGGAATACGGCGTCCGATGCAGCCAAAAACCCCAGGGACACTCTATTCTATGCACCGCCTATGCACTCCGCCAGCACCGCCTCATTCTCTGTCGATTTTCGAGAACGCCTTCACATTGTCCACCGCTAATTGCAATTGCCACCGTGTAATGTTGTCACTTTGTGCGCACACAACAACACTTACTACCGGTTCCGACGCGGATGGAGGCGGGGCTTGCGGAGTGCACTGGCGGTGCACAGACTAGTGTGCTGCAAATAATTGGGGTGCATCGGACGCCGGACGCCCACCCACCCGGCGTAAAAGACGCGTAATATTCACAATATATTAACACACAAATGTGTGAAAACCGGACATTCCGTTCCGGATGGATGGGAATACGGCGTCTGATGCAGCCAAAACCCCAGGGACACGCTATTCTATGCACCCATATATTATGGTATGCATACCGCCAATGCACTCCATCCGTAACTAACCCCCGCCTCATTCCCAGTAGTACGTGCTTGTGCACACGCACGGAATGCTTGCACTGCTCCGAAACCACTGTCACATACCCCGCTCATTGGGTACCGATTGCGGCGCATGCACGGCTAGATATTTGTTTACATAAACCCGGGGGGGGGGGGGGGGGCGATTCTCAACCTGCATTGGATTAGGGCGGCGATTGCAAACAAGACGAGGAGGCGCGCATGAACTGCTCCGAAACCACGCGATGTGGCCGGTGACCTCCATATCCAATAGCAAGTAATAAGGACAGGACCCCCCCCCCCCCCCCCCCGCCAAAGTGGAGGAAGGGCATGAGTACAACAGGAGCATGACATGATCCATTGTCGGTTATTTACAAGCACGGGCGGTGCTGCCACACCCGATCGTCTTCTACGGCGGGATGGAGGCGGCAGCGGCAGCGGCAGGAGCCGCAGCCTCAACACCAAGCCGCAGCTCCTTCGCTCTGGCATGGATGCTGGCGTAGTCCTCGTCACTGTACAAATGGTTTGGCAACACAGCATGTTCCCCAAAGTGGGCCACATACTGCGCCGCCAACTCGTGGTTGCGTTTCTCCGCAGCATCACTGCGGGGGGTGATGTGTGGGTACAGTGCCTCGTTGTAGGCTGCCAGGAACGGCGTGTACTGGGTAGGGTCGTCCGCACGGCCGCAGCCAGGCAGTTCCAGAAGGTGCCCCTGCCCGTACAAGCGGACATTGCCACGCCCCTGACACTTGAGGCAGGGGTTACCGCCGGGCTGGTCAACTGGGGCGCCCGCGGGCCCGCGGTGCGTCGTGCCCGACCCAAACATGTACCCATGGTATTGTTCCATGTAGGGCTTGTCCTCCTCGGGGACACCCATGCCACGCTCCAAGTCCTCCAGGGGCTGCATCAAGTTCTTGTGGCTCGTGATGAAGTTGGCAGCTCCCGGATCTGTCTCTGCCAGCGTCCTCTTCGTGAGGCGGTGATTCTCGTGGCCCTTTTCATGTCAACACATGGATGGCACTCAGTCCCCGCCCCCGCCCCCGCTCCCGCCACCGGCTGGGGGGGGGGGGGGGGGGGGGGGGCGCACCCGGTACCGAATGTGCTTCACGGCATCTGTGAAGCTCACTTCTGGCCCGCGGTACACCTCAGTGGGGCGGCAGTGGCACGTGCATGCAAGGATGGCCTGCAGATTTGGAGCCTGCCCATCAATGTGGGTGATCTGAGCGGGGGCATCCGCCGGGGTGAACAGCAACGCGATCACCGGCCACGACCAAAACCCTGGTGCTAGCTCGCCGGCCTTCTCGGCACCAGCCACGAAAGCGCGCCGCAATTCCAGCAAGGTGGCAAACAAGGCCTTCCTGCAAGGCACACGCTCAGAATAAGCGACGCACGGGTCAGGGGTTGAAGGGAGCGGGGGGGGGGGGGGGGGGGGGGGAGGCACCTCTTCATCTGATTCGGCCTTTTGCCGACCAAGGTCTCTGGCGCACTCCTTGCCCAATGCCACAGCTTCCACGGGTCGACTTTGCCCTCCTTTTCACCGACGTACGGCATCACCTGCGTGTGCTCCGCAATGTCCAACATGTCTTCCGGGGGCAGGATGACCTGTCGGTGTCAGGGGCACACACACGTCAAGCCAAGGCGGGCATCGGCAGCAGCAAGGCATCATGTTTATAGGGGGGGGGGGGGGGGGGTTGCACCTGGATGCGCCCGCCCTGAATGCCAAAGCCCATTTCGCTCCATTGCTTGCTTGACATGTCGACCAGACACTCCATCGCCATCTCCAGCAAGGTCTTCTGGGCGTCACTCAGGTCCAACTTAAACGGCGTGGGCTGGCCCGATTGCAACTGCTTGTTGCCGATGAAACGCGCCCGCAGGGCTTGGCTGGGAGATATCAGCTCCATTGGGGTGCCGCCTTCATGCACGGCGGGTGGCACGCTCGAAGAACCTCCCGCTCCTTTCCGCCTCTTGGTAGACTTGCGCCACTTAACAGCTTCAACCGCCACGCACCGTTTGCACTTCGAGGTACGCCGATTGCCGCCGGCGGTATTGAACGCGGCCGCTGCAAAGAACACACCATCTGGAGCATGGAGGACGCCCGTGCATCCCTTCAGGCGAACCTCATCTACCCGCCTCACCGCCCGCTCCGGTGGTTTCCCCGCGGCCGCCTCCTGCTGGATGAGGCTTGACGGATCCTGGTTCAGGACTGTTTCCACTAGCGCCACTGTCGCCCCCATGGAGACAGACTTCCAGCCTCGCACCTGCGGGTTGCATGGCCCACGCACGCGCTCACCCCCCACTGTGTGTCAGCGCTGCATGCTACTTGCCAAGTGCTGCATGCCAAGAGGTAGGGGCGGGGGGGCGGACCTGGGCAATGCGCCTTGCAGCCCAGGGCGTGAACGGTCGCAGGCCATCCTCGGGCTTGCCCACCCGCGCACACAAGTCCATGGGGACGATGTCCGTGTCAGTAGGAGCACGGATGACGCCGTCCTGGGCACTCCGTTGCTGCACAACGTTGTTGCGAAAGCTTTCCAGGGCTTCCGTGCTGAATTCTCTGCACGTCCCCGCGCTCAACAGTGCAGCGCGACGCTCGTCCTCGGGCTTCAACTTCAGCAAGCAGTAGATGAAGAACAGCACCCGCCACCCGCAGGTCCAAATGTCATCTTGTCGCTGGTCCACCGCCACGGGGATAGTGCGAGCCTCCGCCTCCGCTACTCTCAGGAGGTGTGTCACGTTCTCCCAGCACAAGCCGGCAGGCACCCCCGGATCAGGCGACTTCATCATCCGGGTCACGAACTCACGGAACATGGACATGATCAGCATGTGCTGCGAGTTGGATTCGTTCATCATCGAGTCGAAGACTAGGGGCTCGGTTTCCGCAGCGTCCACCACCAAGGCAGTGAGGTGGATGGAGACACAGACCGGAATCACGAAGGTGCGCACGTCCGATAAGGGCTGGGCCGCCGGGGGAGGGTTCTGGAAGCAACGGGCCCGCCGGAAGGATGCCTGCTGTGCTCGCACGTCCATCTCCCACTGCCCAATGCTATCGCCCTCTCCCAACAACTTCCTGCGCAGATAGGCCTCGTTCCCGGACACCATGCTCAGAACCACGACGTTTGTACTCCCTTCCGCTCCGCCGCGTCCTTCGCTGAACCCAACCAGGTCTCGTGCGATGTGCGACAACAAACCCACCTCTAGCAGCCCGGGAGCGTTCAGTTCCGGGTCTGACGTCGGGTCCACATCAGGGAACTTTCTCAGCAAGGCCTTCGCGGCGTCTTCTCCGAGAAGCCTCCACAGCTCCAGGCGTACGGGGTCATAGGTACCACCATTCTGTAGCCACCGCTCGAGGTAGGCTTGCAACCTCGTCGTCGCATCTTCCTCAGCGAGGAGCTCGGGGGAATTAACACTGTTTGACATGGCGGCAGGTTTATGGGGGGGGTCTTGGGTGCCCACGCACGGGGATTTGCGGCGCTGGGTGGAGCGGCGGACACTCACCCGTTCCGCCTCTACATGTCGTGCACACCGCTGCTGCACACCGCTGCCGCACACCGGTGCGCATATTCGTCGCGCACATATACACGCGCGCCCTACCGCATATATTATCCCGGATTCACTCGGTGAAACCACGTATTCATTACGCCGTGCTGCTTCAACAATATACACTGCGAAATTACCCCGACACAATGCCGCACCGACTAGCCCTTAACAATACATGCATACCAATAGTAGTGGCGCGCTGCTCCTCGCCTCCGCTGTGTCGTTGACTGCCCCGGAAGGCGGTCGTCGACTGGGTGTTAGTTTCTCCACCTCGCCCCCCCCCCCCCCCCCCCCCCCGCTTTCACCGCTCACAGCGCCATGGCAGACCTCGTCTCCCGGGCAAAAGCCATCGTTATCACAAAGAAAACCCGTGCAGAGGTGCCCTTATGCCTGGTGTTCGCGGCGCAGTCCGTGGAGACAATGGTTGCCCACGCGGCAAAGTCGCAACCAGCAGATCTGCGGGTCTACCCCTCAGAAGACGACGCCAGGAAGGGTTCCTGGGGCGCACCTCTGCAGGAGTTTGCAGCCCGGCTTAGGAACCAATCCGGCGGGGGGCCGCTGCGACAACAACTCGAGGCCGCGCAGTACACGCTGCCAGAGGGGGTGCTGGCCTTCTATGTCACGCCCGCAGATCGCACCGGCATCACGGACCCCTCCAGCGCTGCTGGGGCTGCCTCGTCCTCCTCAACAAGGTCGCGCGCCAGCACCGACACCATCACTGTCATGCGTGCAGAGATCCAGGCCGTATGGCCACGAGATGATGACGACGTGTACTTGCCGGTGCAAGGTGCGTTGGGCGAGGTTGTTGCCCCTGACTGGGCGGCGGGCCTTGTTGTCTCGCGTGTCCGCGCCGCCGGCATCGAGGAGGACGAGAAAGACATGAGGAAACGCGTGACAAGGTGGGCACGCAACAAAACACTCCACCCACCACATAAGCACGCACCTACTCGTGGCTAACTTGTGCCGCGCGCAGGTTCGTCCGGGAGCGCCGTAAGGCCCACCTAAACGCCAAGGCTTCCACAGTGCCAGCGGCGCAACTCGTGGTGGCCGAGGAGGCCGCGTCCTCAGCCGCATGGAGGCGAAACTATTGTGGCTTGTTGTGGGCGTCCGGGCACAGGGGGCGTCCCGACGCCAAGGCAAGGAAGCTCATGGCGGCGTCGTCGACGGCACAGCCTCCCGGGGTGGTGAAGACACTGACGGCCGCCGTTCTCCCTCCGGACGCGCCGCTGCCCCGCCCACCCCTAACTGAGAAGGAGCTGTGCTGGATGAACGCCGCCGACAAGAAGCAGTCGGACGCCGACAAGAAGCGGAAGAGGCCAGTGGAGAAGCGCCCAGGTAAGAAACTGACGGTCGCGGAGTCGGAGGCGGAGTCGGAGGCGGAGGCGGAGGCGGAGGCGGAGGCAGCGAGGTCGTCGAAGCGGCGGGTCCCCCGGGCACGCAAGAACAAGAACAAGCAGTAGCTTCCCCCCCCCCCCCCTCCCCTCACCCCCCCCCCCCCCCCCCCCAGGCGGGAGCGGCTGGCGGCGAGGGGGGGGGGGGCGGGGCGGGGCGGGCGTGGTCCCCCCGCCCCCGCACCCCCCCCCCCCCCCGCCGGGCCACATTCCCCGATGGCAGCTGTCGCGAATATTGTAATTCAATCATTCTTCGGCAAACCGCTGCCTGCCCCCGCCCTCCCCCTCGCGAATATTTATGTAACGTGAGCACTCTTTGGCAAAACATGGCAGCCAAACCGCCCATCTGATGACCTTTGATCGGACGGCTGGCAGGCCCGTTCAGCAGTACTAGCTATAATGTACACAAAATTCCCCACTTTGGCCGAATAGTACGGCTGCGATTTGCGCTCCCATGTACTAATAGTCGTAGTTATCCACAGGACCACTGTCCATCGTGCCCGGGTACCGGGTACCGGGTACTATGATACCCGGTACCGGCTCAATAAATATATCGCGTACTACCCGGTACTGCACGGACAACCTTGTACCTTGTACGTCAGTGCCATGTAACATTTTACCGGGCTCGTACGACTACCAGAATGATGACAAAAAGGATTTATCGCCCGCCGGCAATAACGCCGGATGTACTCGCACTTAACTGGATGGACGTGCCGCCACCAGCAGCAGCCTTCACGGATAAATAATAGTCGCTAGTAGTAGTGCTTCGTCACCTGTATGTCACATCTGAATCTCACAGTGTTGGCTGCATCGGACGCCGTATTCCCATCCATCCCGCACGGAATGTCCGGTTTTCACACATTTGTGTAGTGTGAATATAGTGTGAATATTACGCGTCTTGTACGCCGGGTGGATGGGCATCCGGCGTCCGATGCCCCCCGAATCTCACCAACACGCTACTCTACGCACCGCCAATGCACTCCGCCAGCCCCGCCTCCATCCGCGCGCGTCCTACGTTGCATTGTATATATATATATATACATACGTACATGTACTGCTCCGAAACCAGCCCGCATGTCTTGTACGCCGGGTGGATGGGCATCCGGCGTCCGATGCACCCCAAGTATTTGCAGCACGCTATTCTATGCACCGCCAATGCACTCCGCCAGCCCCGCCTCCATCCGCGTGGGCACCGGTAGGAAGTGTTGTTGTGTGCGCACATCGTGACAACATTACACTGTGGGAATTGCAATTAGCGGTGGATAATGTGAATAACGCAGTTTCGAAATCGACGGAGAATGAGGCGGTGCTGGCGGAGTGCATTGGCGGTGCATAGAATAGCGTGTTGCTGGGGTTTTGGCTGCATCGGACGCCGTATTCCCATCCATCCCGCACGGAATGTCCGGTTTTCACACATTTGTGTAATGTGAATATTACGCGTCTTGTACGCCGGGTGGATGGGCATCCGGCGTCCGATGCACCCCGAATCTCACCAACACGCTACTCTACGCACCGCCAATGCACTCCGCCAGCCCCGCCTCCATCCGCGCGCGTCCTACGTTGCATTGTATAGATATACATACGTACATGTACTGCTCCGAAACCAGCCCACATGTCTTTTACGCCGGGTGGATGGGCATCCGGCGTCCGAAGCACCCCAAGTATTCGCAGCACGCTACTCTATGCACCGCCAATGCACTCCGCCAGCCCCGCCTCCATCCGCGTGGGAACCGGTAGCAAGTGTTGTTGTGTGCGCACATCGTGACAACATTACACTGTGGGAATTGCAATTAGCGGTGGATAATGTGAATAACGCAGTTTCGAAATCGACGGAGAATGAGGCGGTGCTGGCGGAGTGCATTGGCGGTGCATAGAATAGCGTGTTGCTGGGGTTTTGGCTGCATCGGACGCCGTATTCCCATCCATCCCGCACGGAATGTCCGGTTTTCACACATTTGTGTAGTGTGAATATAGTGTGAATATTACGCGTCTTGTACGCCGGGTGGATGGGCATCCAGCGTCCGATGCACCCCGAATCTCACCAACACGCTACTCTACGCACCGCCAATGCACTCCGCCAGCCCCGCCTCCATCCGCGCGCGTCCTACGTTGCATTGTATATATATATATATACATACGTACATGTACTGCTCCGAAACCAGCCCGCATGTCTTGTATGCCGGGTGGATGGGCATCCGGCGTCCGATGCACCCCAAGTATTCGCAGCACGCTATTCTATGCACCGCCAATGCACTCCGCCAGCCCCGCCTCCATCCGCGTGGGCACCGGTAGTAAGTGTTGTTGTGTGCGCACATCGTGACAACATTACACTGTGGGAATTGCAATTAGCGGTGGATAATGTGAATAACGCAGTTTCGAAATCGACGGAGAATGAGGCGGTGCTGGCGGAGTGCATTGGCGGTGCATAGAATAGCGTGTTGCTGGGGTTTTGGCTGCATCGGACGCCGTATTCCCATCCATCCCCCACGGAATGTCCGGTTTTCACACATTTGTGTAGTGTGAATATAGTGTAAATATTACGCGTCTTGTACGCCGGGTGGATGGGCATCCAGCGTCCGATGCACCCCGAATCTCACCAACACGCTACTATACGCACCGCCAATGCACTCCGCCAGCCCCGCCTCCATCCGCGCGCGTCCTACGTTGCATTGTATATATATATATATACATACGTACATGTACTGCTCCGAAACCAGCCCGCATGTCTTGTATGCCGGGTGGATGGGCATCCGGCGTCCGATGCACCCCAAGTATTTGCAGCACGCTATTCTATGCACCGCAAATGCACTCCGCCAGCCCCGCCTCCATCCGCGTGGGCACCGGTAGTAAGTGTTGTTGTGTGCGCACATCGTGACAACATTACACTGTGGGAATTGCAATTAGCGGTGGATAATGTGAATAACGCAGTTTCGAAATCGACGGAGAATGAGGCGGTGCTGGCGGAGTGCATTGGCGGTGCATAGAATAGCGTGTTGCTGGGGTTTTGGCTGCATCGGACGCCGTATTCCCATCCATCCCGCACGGAATGTCCGGTTTTCACACATTTGTGTAATGTGAATATTACGCGTCTTGTACGCCGGGTGGATGGGCATCCGGCGTCCGATGCACCCCGAATCTCACCAACACGCTACTCTACGCACCGCCAATGCACTCCGCCAGCCCCGCCTCCATCCGCGTGGGAACCGGTAGTAAGTGTTGTTGTGTGCGCACATCGTGACAACATAACACCGTGGGAATTGCAATTAGCGGTGGATAATGTGAATAACGCAGTTTCGAAATCGACGGAGAATGAGGCGGTGCTGGCGGAGTGCATTGGCGGTGCATAGAATAGCGTGTTGCTGGGGTTTTGGCTGCATCGGACGCCGTATTCCCATCCATCCCGCACGGAATGTCCGGTTTTCACACATTTGTGTAGTGTGAATATAGTGTGAATATTACGCGTCTTGTACGCCGGGTGGATGGGCATCCGGCGTCCGATGCACCCCGAATCTCACCAACACGCTACTCTACGCACC
>VCJN01002812.1:0-10862 GCA_006384855.1 Tetraselmis striata
AGGTCAAGATCATTCTGTATAACCGACATTTCAACGACATAGAATTCAGCCAAAGAATTATGCTTAGATGCACGAGCAGTTTTGCGCATCAACTTTTGTACCCTAGTGGAAGTAGTCATGCTACATGCATGAGTACGACCCACTATTACAACATGTACATGGGTTCCATCCATTAGAGTCATGATACGTTCAGTACCATACTAAATGGTATCTTGCGCTTCATCAAGCCAAGTTAGACCCAACAAAATGTCAGAGACTCTAAGCTCACGCAGTATATAAAATACTCGATTCTCAAAAACATGTCCTCCAACAGAGAGGGACACAACAGTTGTATGGCAACATGAGATATGTTGACCATTAGCCAAACGGACAGGTGTTTTAGCTTTCAACTTTTGTGTCAAAAAGCACAGTTGGCATCAACTAACCAAGTGTTAACCCCAAACTTTGGCGGTCTAACATCTTCCTGGACTGTGGCATTTTTATCCGACCACCTAGTGAACAACGGTGTCTTTGCCGGGTATTGCTGCAATAGTTTCCAATGCTTTGTCAAAGCACTGAATCTATCAAATGCATGCAATACAAACACTCCTAAAGTATGTTCTTTAGCTCTATTACGGCATTGCTTAAAATGCCTCGCAATAGACTTAGTCATGTGCCATGGAGGGTGAATGAACGCACGTTCATTTGACAAGTCGCGCGATAATATCGAATCCTGTTCTGAACAGAACGGCAAGTTTCGATGGGTATTCCGACCCTCAGTATCCGCACACCCCTCTAGCGTAAACTAGAACATATCATGTAAGGGATCGAAGACTTTATCGACCAGTCGCCACTCGGCATTGCCTCCAATATTTCTAGGCATACGACGCCTTAGAGCCTTTACGCGACGATGAGTCGAAACTTTCGAGCACCCGTTACATGGGCTACTGGCAAAGTCGTACATGACTCGTGTACATCATTCGAGTTCTCATCAGTAGGCGACTCAACATAGTCGTGACTACAGTCAGAGATTATGTGACAGTTATACTGTGTTGTAACCTGTCATGCGCTATCTTTGGCATAATACAGTACGAGAGCCGGTACCACTGAATGATGTACATTCTACGGGTACTAGAGTATCAGTGCGCGCATGTCACGCGCACGAGTACTCGTAGATCGGCCTGTTGTATTATATATAATTATGTCTGCCTGTCTGTCAGATATATTCTATTCTTGAAAGTGCATGGCATGTGTTATGTATTGCCGTACAATGACGGGGCTGACGTTCTGCCTTCTGTCTAACTCTCCATGGTGACGCCCTTTGCAGTAGTGGGCGTGCTGCTAGTGGTCGGCATGGCCTGATGGCCAGTGCCGACGATAGCTAGATTATTTGTAGCAGCGGGTGGTGGCAACTTGTAAGAATTGTTCTATTCCAAAAACACTGTAGCCTCTCGCCTTTGCACCACCACTGCACACCCACCTTTGTTTGTGTTTGAGTCTCTATCCGGCTGAGACTGTCGCACTGGTTTCGGAGCGAGTGTTAGCTCCAGATTCTTCAAGTCTTCCACTGCAAGTACTCCTCGTTTGTTGTATAATGAGTGACGTGATGAGGCGCAAGTTTTCGCGCGCACAACTGGCGGCTCGAGAGCGGGACGCCTTCACTAAGCTACCCTTCGACTGCGGTGTCACAACATCTGCGATTGTTACTTCAGGCACTGGAGCTGGTGCTGAGCGTGACATTATGATGACTGTTGAACCGAATCATAATAACACTGCTTTTCTGCCCTGTGGGACCTCGACGCTTATCGACCTGTCAGTTCGCGAACTCGCAGTACGTATGCTGCAAACTGAAACCGGGATCACGATGAATCCGGCTGACCTGAATCTGTTCGACTGTGTGACTATCGAAGGAACCGACTGCTTTTTGTACGAGGCTCGAGTGAATTATTATGAGCTGAAGAATGATACTCGTTGGCGATACCGTGCTGATCAGCTGGTGAACGATAGTCTGATACGGTTTGTTGGACCTCAAGTAGCGGTCGACCCGCCTGCTGATAATGGTCCTCGTTTCCCTGATCGAATCACTTTCGAACCTGGCAATGGTCGCCCGTCATATACTACCGAGGTAGCTGCGCATCTGCGGGGTAAATGGTGTCGTGCCGTTCCCTATGTCGCATCGCAAGACATACACTCGGCAGTCGTCGACAAGTGGTCGAACGTGTATAAGGCCGTGTCGACTTCTGGTATATGGACCAACAAGAGTTACCCTGGCGTACCTGTTACTGTACCGTTCCGATATGGCTTCGACGAGTCACCTTTGTGGGAGGTCGTCAATGACTATATGGCTGTCGACATATCGACTGAGTTCGACCGGCTGGAAGTATCGCAACCTGTACAGTGGTATGAAAAATCTGAGTCGCAGCGTAAGTCGGCACTGCAGCAGCCTAGGGTCGACAACAGTGACATCAATGCTCTCGACATTTGGCTGCATAGTATACCCGAGATGGCCTGTGGCACATACCGCGGGGCCGAAATATAGGAAAAAACGACATTTCGGAATTTCCGGTCGGACCTTCCCCGCTGTACCGACCCGTACAGCCTCGGTAAAGCAAGTACTTATGCCCAGTAAGTTACAGCAGGTAGCCCTGGTCACGGGCTATCTGTAGCCGGGCCCCCGGGGCCGGCCGGCTCAGAGCCGAGTCGTCACCCAGCCAGTGCCGAGTTGGATGTGGATTCGATGTGGCATGTCAACCACATCCAACTTTTGTTAACCCACCTAGCGCTGCACTCTATTGGCTAGCATCCCTCCAAATTCGTTCCGCACCTCCCACAGACCTTGTCGGACGTCACTGGAGGTGCGTTATGGCGCTAGTGAGCTGCACATCCGCGCGAATGAGCTGAGTTACAGTACTGTCATAATGTACTAATTTGCCGACATGTGAGCCTTTTTGCTCACAATCCCTGACTGTCGGCCCTTCCCAGGCTACCAGGCACTTAGAGCGCGCCCATAAGCAGCGGGGGCTGCCCTTGGTGATATCTGAGCCGGCATGAGTGGCCAGGCAGCATGTGATGCTGCGGAGCTTAGCCCACCTGGGGGTAGTGCTTGCGACACACCTTGTAAGGCAGGCCGCAAGCGTTTCCCCTCTTGCCCGCAGGTCACGGCAAAGGAGAGCATGATGGGGCAGGTGCCAACCTGAAGCATGCTGCAGCGATGTTCAATGTACAGCACCAGATATCAAGTTCCAATTGAAGAATGCACAGGACTTGGTCAATTGGGCTACAAAGGAGTACTCTTCAGTGAAGGGATCAACGTATCAATACCGCAACGATGCTATCACTCTGGCAGCTAGGCAGTATCACTTTATTGGTGCCGATGAAGTGGCCCATGAACCAGTGACTGTGAAGCCTATTCATGCGTGCGCTCTCACCATCAGTTCATTTTCAAGCCTGATTTTGAAGGGGAGGCGCTGCTCATGCGCCGCTTTGGGTATTGCTGCGAGCTTTGTCACAGGCAGCAGTGGTCTTCGACGGTGGCTATCAACCTTCAAGAAGCACGCTGGAACTCCTGTGCGCCAGCAACTGCGGCTCGGCGGCCCAGAGAAGATTGTCACTCGTCAAGTTGCTGGAAGAATGGGCGAGGAGCTGGCGGAGTTGATCAACCCCAGCGACTCAAGCCCAGTTGATGCCCATGTCATGTTTGTTGCTGACGATCCCGAGTATGACTACTTTCTGATGAAGGCGACCAAGCGCCAACACGTTCTGGAAGTTGACACCAAAGATGACTACGATGACATCTATCCTGCTGGGTCATCTGTGGTGGCTGGGCATTACTATTGTCGCTATCCCCCTGGCATCTCAGACCGTGCCTAGAAGAAGCCGCTGAACAAGAGGGCATACTACATGGACATGAGCAAGCTGGCATACCAGTACACCCATGTGGTGGAGGCAGTGCAGTTTGAGCTTGTGAAGCTTGGGAGAGGCATTGGGTACCCTGTGCCTGGCTGCCCCAATATCCGTAAGGCAAAGCACACTGCCTTTGTTGTCCCTCTAGAATTGGAGAATACCTTCGCAGTTGGGCAAGTTTGGAACGTGACGTCTGGCATGCATGCCCCAGTGGGCTGCCACCTAGTACTTAAGCAGTACTTTATTTGTGATTCCAATTTTCACTATAACACAGCGCGAAACTTGATCCCAAATGCACAAACGCCCCAAAAGCATAATATTAACCTGTATCTGTGCTGCAGGTGTCATTTGTTAGTGACTATGGCGAAGTATGATTTGTTTCAAAATCTTGACTTTGTGCTCACTTTGTCGGTTACGCAACATTATTCATAGGCTATTGCATCACCACGGCACATCATGAGCAAAAATGTACTTGAAAAAGCCTCTCGCCCATGCTTTGCATATATCATAATGACATTGCCATATCAATTTGGCTGCACGTTGACACTCCCTCGGGGGTTAAATGAAAAATTGTATGCCTATGGACCCTGCAATTAACAGTTGTTTCAGCACATTTTTAGCACTAACAATATATATATGCTCATACAACAATAGAAACACGCCAGAACCTTGTTGATATTAGTTTTTGGTAATATGAATAGATAGTGAGAAGTAAGGCTTGATTCCATGCATGTATGACTACATGGTGGCCACTGCCAGGCGGTTTGACAACTCTATCGACAACTTGTCTACAAGGGCAATAAGCACCTTGTGAAGTACAGTACTGATACAATATAGGGCGCATTGATGTGCCAAGCCCAGATTCACGAGTCTTCATATGTATATAAACATCCCTCAAAGGGATAAGTGTTGAATCCAAAGTTCAAAAAATGTCGTTTTTGACACTCGACCTCCGTGCCACAGGCCAGATACTGAGCCAAGTCGGCTTAGAGTCTGATTCAGCTGCAGGACTTATGTATGTCGTGCAGCAGCTGAAAGGACGACGACTACTGCGCTGGTGGCCGTCGTACGCAAATAAATCTGCTGATCCACGACCTGCTACTGCGACCGAGTTCGTCATAGCCGTTCGTATATCGGCTCAAGCACATGACCTTCAACGAGAAGACTGCATCTATAGCTTCATATGCATATGAATCGATGCATCTATAGGCTCACATGCATCTGCATCTGCATCTATAGCATGCAGCTGGTGATCGCAGGACGTGCTGGAGCGCCCGCGACTTCCGCCGAGCACGCGCCAAGCATATTACGACAAACTGGCGATAATTCGGCAGGAGCTGAGCAACGAGCCGACGACCGTCGAGTGGACGGCGGGCCTTTGTCATCCGGAGCAGCGGAGCTCGGCGCATCGCATGTTTGCTAGCTGAGGAGAAGCGCGGAGGAGTCGACGTGTCGGCGCGCTTATCGGTGACCTTTGTTATGGTCTTTTCAGTGGCGACCGCTCCCTCGGCAAGTTGCCTCGGCACATCCAAGGTCAGTACGCACTTTAGATGATGGTGATGTACCGTCATATTCTACTAGTGCCCATGTAGATGCACCTACTGATACGTTTGTTGGTAGTAAAGCATCTATTACAGATACGAAAAGCATACTCGTCATAGCAGCTCGAAAACTATCGGGTCGTCGTCGAGTAAAAGCTATCCGTCGTAAACGCATAAAGTCTACTCAAATACATATCAGTACGACTTGGCGTTTGCTTGATCGTATCTTTGACCCCCTCTATGATAAGTATAAGTTTACTTTAGAGGGATGTGCAGATTATGAGGGATTGAATACTCTGAAAGATCTGCCCTTCTTTTCTGTCAATGAATCAGTTTTAGAACGGGACTTAGCTGGTGAACGAGTATATATACATCCACCATGGAACAGAGTAGAGCAAATTGCTGCACACTTTGAACAGTGTCGTAAGGCTAATCGTAATGATACTCTGGGTGTTTTATAGATTCTGGATAGGTTTGATGCTATTACACAGCATTGGAAACTGGTCCAAGAGTTCCCGGCTAGAACGCCTATGTTTACCCGTTTATCACCAAATAATGCTACAGTCCATATTGATGTTCGCCCTGCGCCGTGGCCCATTCGTATATGGCTGGTGGACAATGAATGTAGTATACCTGATGATATTATAAATGAATCTTGCTCACCTTATGTTGATGGGGAGGTGTCTGCGGACACTCAGGATTTTAACGTGGAGTCAGAAAATGTCAACCAAAATATTGTTGACTCAGAAACCGTTAATGTGTTGGCTGATAATGTTGATAATGTATCACAACCAGCTACTGTGGCTTCATTAAGTAAATGGGATGACCCCAGGCCACTATTAAAGGTTGAAATCAGCTTAAATACTGGTGCTCATGTAGATGCATTTGTAGATAATGCAGCATCACTGATTTTTATTTCTGAGGACTTTGTCCGTAAAAATAATATTCAGATTGAGAAACTACAGAAGAAAATTCCGGTTCGTCTTGCTAATGGTCAACGTGTGAGTTGTACACAGATTGTCGTTACCATTTACATTTGATATAGCAGGACACTCTTTTGAGAACCGAGTATTTTATGTTCTTCGAGAAGTCAATGTGGCTGATGTTGTATTAGGATTAACTTGGCTTGATGAAGCGCAAGTATTTGTACAATATGGGGAAAATCGTATATTAACCCTAATTGATGGTACAGAGATCCAGTTTGAAACAATAGAACGCCGCCCCGCATGTAGTTCGGTTTCGGCAATTAAATTGATGAAATTAATGCGGAAAACGGCGAGGGGAGGGAAAGCAAAGCCCCGTGTGGCTGAGTTCTATTCTGTCCAAATAAGTGTGATTAAGGATGACCCTAATCTGCATTTGGATAATGCAATGCTACTTGAGCATAAGGGGGAAAAGCGCAATATTATAGCGTAAACGGTAGAGGCCACTATACTTCACTTTTGACTCACTGAAAATGGGACAATTCACTAGCTCACGCGCCAAACAATGTACTACAGACATACATATACAGCGCAAAGTACTGTATACTCGCCGTCGCCGCCGCCATCCCTTCTCCCGCCCACTCGAGTGGAGGGGGGGGGGGGGGGGGGGGTTGCGCAGTACCACTACCTTTCCACCACCGCCAAGGCCGCCCCAGAACCCAAACCGTGGCCGAAAGCCGTTCATAGGAAAGGACCCCACGCGACACTCACTGGCCTGCGGGGTCTAAACTTTCATAAAATGGCGGAGACGCCCGGATCCGTGACAGGAATGGACTCCGCCTACCTTCGGCGTAGGTCTGCACGGCTGGTGAGTAGGGATGCTGCCGCCTCTTACGTCCCTGCGTCCCTATCCCTCCTGCCCTACTTCCTATCGAGAGTCGCAGCTCACGCCCTTACTTACTGCCGTGCATGCTGGTGTAGGCCCCATCCCGCTGGAGCTGCCTAGCACAGCCTTCCGCCGCACGCGACAACCCTCACCAGAGTCCGCCAGCCGGCCCGCCCGACCCTCTCGGCCAAGGGCTGTGTCTGCTCGACCTGCCCGACGCTCCCGTCGCGTGGCGTCCCTGGCCGCTGGACGTAGCCATGCCGACACGCAGTCAGTGGCGGGTCAGGGTCAGGGCCCGTCAGCGGCAGAAAGGTTGCCGAGCAGCTTGGTTGCAGCTGGCGATGGAGCCGGTTTGGTTGCTACGCCTGGCGATAGCAACGCTGGCGAGAGCGGCGGGAAGGTAGCCGGCGCGTCGGCAGTCACACCCTCAGGATATGCGCCCGTACTAGGCCGGGGTGAGGGCGTACCGGATACCACAGGCTCGGAGGCTAAAGGCGAGACATCAATGCGCACGGTAAGACCTGTGGAATACACGGGATGTGTGTGTGTGGGGGGGGGGGATGGCATGGTGGTTCATGAATTAACACTCTTGCATTCTATCTGCCCCGCCACAGGTTCCAACAAAGGACGACGCAGGACCCAGTACCTCTAGGGCTGCGCGAAGTGGTTTTGCGCCCGTGGCAGTGCGCCCCACCTTCCACAACCACCGCGCGTGCTATTATTGGGTAGTCTCGAATGCGTTCTGTCCTCCTTCGGAACGGAATGGCGGGAACCAAACACAAATATCGTCGTGTCAACCTTGTGCGACAGGTACCCCCACCCGACGAGGCAGGCCCGAGTACCTCTAGGGCCGCAACATTTGGACTGCCGAATGTGGCAGTACGCCCCCCCCCCCCTCCCGCCTTTACTTATTTGTCTCTGTTTCGTCAGGCCTGGAGTGGTAATTGCTTCATGTCCCGGCCGGCGAATTAGTTTGCGCGTGAAACTGACACAAAACATTGCCGCGTAGGCAGTCAACCCCATCCACCGAGACCCGGCAAAAGGCAAAGGACCAGCTAACCCACTACCATCTAACCCACAGGTGGAGAAAGGCAAGGCCAAAATGCTGTCGCCTATTCCCGAGGAACTTCAGAGCGCATTTCCGCCAAAGACTGAGGAAGAGGTCGAAAACGATTGCCTAACCGAGCGCGCCAACATGATACTTCATGAGAGAAAAATAGAGCACAAGAAGTACGTCCAACTTGCCATTCAAGAGTGGCAAGACGCAGGGGAACACAGGGGTTACCTCGAGGACTACATGGTAACCGCAAACGTGGGGAAAAAACTTGCTGAGGAAGCAGAGGCGGAGTACTCGCGCCTCGTGAATAGAGGAGCACGGCTGATGCAGGTTACCACCCATGCCTTGCCCACCTATGTTCCCAACCTGATGGTCTCTAGTATGACCTCGTAGGTAAGACTTGCATGGACTGCTGCGTACTAAAAACCCCTTCTCCGGTTTACCAGAAACGATTACACCCTTCGTGGGCAGTCGAGGACAGCGCGGAGCCCTGTGTACAACAACCGGCTGAGGGCGTAGCCGGACCTGGGCATGAGGAAAGATCGCCTGAGCCGCGTGCCTCGCAATTGACTGCATTATTAGCCGTGGACGCCGTTGTTATGGTCGAGTGTGACGGCGTCGACGGAATCTCGCGCCACACAGGGCACAATATCCGCATGTTCCGGGACTTACTGAGGGGGCCTCCGCGTGCTGGTCGCTGGACGCCCGCGCAGCGTATGCAAGCCCGCATACTCCGCTGCGCGACGTGCTTGGGCAACGCCGACCCCAGACCCAACCGCCGCCCGGCAGGGCCTGTCCTTCATTTCGACGGGGCGGTGGTGGAGCACCACTGGCAGCCCGTCTTGCTTCCAGTGCAACCACCCCGATCACCAACGCCTCCTCGACTTGAACATGTGTGTTTACTACTCGACACGCATCTATTCCACTACGCACCCGTGTCTTTTCCGGCATGCTAATTTAGTCGCCATCGCACCTTGCCCGCCGCAGGCCCCGAGCGCGGGAGCTGGTCCGAGCGACGCACCCCCTCGCGTGTTTGCTGCCGAGCCGCAGCCCGCATCGACAGGGGCGCCGGCTGTCGCCAAGTTGGGATGGCCGCGCTGCACCTTTGTTGCCGCTGCGCCCCTTGATACTTTTACGGCATGCTAATTGAATCGCCATCGCACGTTGCCCCCCCCACAGACATTGAGCGCAGGAGCGGTCCGGGCGACGCACCCCCTGGAAGCGCTCCGCACGATTTGCAGCCAGCATCGACAGGGGCGCCGGCTGTCGCCAAGGTGGGATGGCCGCGCTGCAACTGTGTTGCCACTGCGCACGAGTTACTTTTACGGCATGCTAATTTAGTCGCCATCGCACGTTGCCCCCCCCCCCGCAGACCCCGAGCGCAGGAGCTGCTCCTAGCGACGCACCCCCTCGCGTGTTTGCTGCCGAGCCGCAGCCCGCATCGACAGGGGCGCCGGCTGTCGCCAAGGTGGTATGGCCGCGCCGCAACTTTGTTGCCGCTGCGCACCAATTACTTTTACGGCATGCTTATTGAGTCGCCATCGCACGTTGCCCCCCGCAGACCCCGAGCGCAGGAGCTGCTCCGAGCGACGCACCCCCTCGCGTGTTTGCTGCCGAGCCGCAGCCGCCAGCGACAGGGGCGCCGGCTGTCGCCAAGGTGGGATGGCCGCGCTGCGCCGTGTTGCCACTGCGCACCAGTTACTTTTACGGCATGCTAATTGAGTCGCCATCGCACGTTGCCCCCCGCAGATTCCGAGCGCAGGCGCTGGTCCGAGCGACGCACCCCCTCGCGTGTTTGCTGCTGAGCCGAAGGCGGCATCGACAGGGGCGCCGGCTGTCGCCAAGGTGGGATGGCCGCGCTGCACCTTTGTTGCCGCTGCGCACGAGTTACTTTTACGGCATGCTAATTGAATCGCCATCGCACGTTGCCCCCCCCCCTCCCCCCCCCCCACAGACCCTAAGCGCAGGAGCTGGTCCGAGCGACGCACCCCCTGGAAGCGCTCCGCACGATTTGCAGCCGGCATCGACAGGGGCGCCGGCTGTCGCCAAGGTGGGATGGCCGCGCTGCAACTGTGTTGCCACTGCGCACCAATTACTTTTACGGCATGCTAATTTAGTCGCCATCGCACGTTGCCCCCCCCGCAGACCCCGAGCGCAGGAGCTGTTCCGAGCGACGCACCCCCTCGCGTGTTTGCTGCCGAGCCGCAGGCGGCATCGACAGGGGCGCCGGCTCTCGCCAAGGTGGGATGGCCGCGCTGCAACTTTGTTGCCACTGCGCACGAGTTACTTTTACGGCATGCTTATTGAGTCGCCATCGCACGTTGCCCGCCCCACAGACCCTGAGCGCAGGAGCGGCTCCGAGCGACGCACCCCCTCGCGTGTTTGCTGCCGAGCCGCAGCCCGCATCGACAGGGGCGCCGGCTGTCGCCAAGGTGGGATGGCCGCGCTGCACCGTGTTCCCACTGCGCCCCTTGATACTTTTACGGCATGCTAATTGAGTCACCATCGCTCGTTGGCCCCCGCAGACCCCGAGCGCAGAGGCTGCCCCGAGCGACGCACCCCGTCGCCCGAAA
>VCJN01002814.1:0-14523 GCA_006384855.1 Tetraselmis striata
TTGCCCCGCTGGTCTTCTGACTTAGGAAATCTTGACCCCTATACTGAAAAGTACAAACGACTCCATCCTACCCCGCGGTACCTGTTCTACACTGCCACATCTGCCACTGAGGACTTGCCAATGCCACCCACACAGTGGATAGTTGACGTATACCTCGCAGATAGCACCATCGAAGAACGTGAGGCTGCTGCCATAAATTATGTCATGGCCACTAAGGACTACAAAGCCCCCAGTTACGAATCTCAAGGTAAGACATACATCCCGCGTGCCCGGGTCAAGTCGCACCAACCCCGCTTTAAAACAGAAAAGTCATTTATAACGTCCATGAACGACAACAATATGCTATTACGCAACCGACCCTAACTGAACATCCTGCTTTACCGCCCGCTACTATGATACTCGATAGGCGGCGCTACCCTTAGCTTTATTGATATTGATAGGTATGTCCGCCCAAACAAATTCCCCATTCAACCTCTAAATAACGAAATACGGGTCGTCATGACTAATGACCGCCTGTCTCTCACGGCTAAATCATGCACCCTCAAGCTGAATATAAACGGTTATACGGCTACAATTGAATTTATCATTACAACATTACATAACTCGTTCAACTGTGTACTGGGCATGTCCTTCCTAAAAACGCACAACCCCGATATTGATCGGCCAACCGGTAAATTAACTTTTCCCAATGGCAGTGAAATAATCTGCCCTACTCAGTCCCGCGAATCTAACGTCGATATCGTTCACGCTAATGCTATGGCTCGTGAGATAAAACGAAGAGATCCGAATACTGAATTTTTTCTGCGCAATGATAAAAGAATATGACGCTACTAGTAATGCCCTTTGGCCTCACAAACGCCCCTCTGCCTTCCAACGCTGGATGAACCATGTTCTACAGCCTCACAAAAAACACCTTGATCCTCGTTTACCTTGACAACGTTTTAATTTTCAACAACTCCCTCGAGGAACAACCCAACCATCTTCACAACACACTCGGCTTACTGGTGCATAATGATATACGACTACGGTTTCCTAAAATGCTTTTTCAGTAAAACACGAGCTCGAATACTTAGGGCACATGGTCAGCAAAGTTGGCCTACGTCCCTCTGCAGATAAAGTCTCCGCCGTTAAAAACTGGTCCCCGCCACGGTCTGTTCAGCAGGTCCAGCAGTTCCTTGGCTCTTGCAATTTGTACCACCGGTACATACACAAATACTCTCACTTAGCTACACCCCTTTACGACATTACTCGCAAAAAAGAGAAATTTCGACTGAGGCGTATGTCAACACACTGCGTTTAATGCATTGAAACACGTGCTTTGCGCTGCCCCTGTACTAATGAATGAGTCCTAAGACCGGTCCTGACGCGGAATTCGTCATATCCACGGATGCCAGTAAATACGCTTTAGGCGCCGTTCTTTTGCATAAAGACGATTCCAACAGATTACGCCCGTGCGCTAACTTTGCCAAAATACTACAACCTGCTCACACAAATTATCTATTGGGTGTTGTCTGCACGCTTAAAGAATGGCGATGTTATGTCGAAGGTGCTGCTAGCATTACAATAATCACTTATCATGCCACCTAACGTCATTTACCAACTCAAGATGCCCTCGGCCGCCACCACGCCCTCTGGCTCTCTGACATTTCACCTTATCTTGCCATCTCAACCCGCACTCAAAAACCTATTCTGTCAATACTTTACCGCAAAGGTAGTCAAAATGAAGCTTACGCCCTATCCCGCCGACCTAATCTTAAACATGATGTCCTCGCCGCTGAGGAAAAAGTACTTTAACTCCGAACTAGAGGATATGCACGATTTTCTCTCGTTTATGTGTCACCTGCAAGTTGACTCCTCACTGCTTAACCGTATTCGCCACGGCTATAGCATTGATGCAAATTATTCAGGCCCCGTATTCATGTCGATGTCAACTTTGACTCTACCGATAACCTTTATTGGATGGCTGATAAAATATCTGCATACTTGCTGCCGATAAACAAATCATGCACTCTATAATACACGAATATCATGATACTGCTGGATACCCGGACGCCCGACGAACTTTACTCAAATATTTCAAAAACGTTCTGATGGCCACGCATGAGCGAAGATATATAAAAACAAATACTGCAAACATTGCCCCACCTGTCAACGCATTAAGGCTTCTACATACCCAAAAACTACCCGGTATATTATTTCCGTTACCAAAAGCCTCTCGACCTTGGGAGATTATTTCAATGGATTTTATTACAAGCCTCCCTTTACAAGACGGCTATGATGCTATTGCAACCTTTGTCTGCACCTTTTCGACACAAGCCCACTTTATTCCCTGCGACATGTCTATTGACGCTCCCCAATCGGCCAAACCGTTTCTAAATAACATCTACCGTCATCACGGCCTGTGCCGCACTATCATTTCCGACCGTGATCCTCATTTTACCTCCGCATTTTGGCAATCCTTATTTCGCTCTCTCAAAACAAAGTTAAAACATATCATCTTCATATAACCCTGAAACTAACGGCCAAACTGAACGTACCCACCGCACTGTTGAACAAATATTTCGCGCTTTTGTGCATAAAAATCATGACGACTGGTTGAATGCCCTATCTCTTGCTGAATTCTCATATAATAACTCCACCCACTCCGCCACAAATCACACTCCCTTTGAAGCCGTGTATAGCCTAAATCCGTTAACCTCTGCCAGTCCCTTGCACCAAACCCCGAATACTAACCACCCACACCTTGACCTCTTACATACTATACATGATACTCATGCCCTTATGACCGAACAGCTGAAATTAGCCGACGAATACCAAAAAGCTTATGCAAACAACCGTACCCGACCAGAAGAATGTTTTTGAGGGTGATAAGGTATGGTTGTCCACTGAACACCTCCTATTACGAAATCAACCAACTGAAAAATTCCGGCAACGTTTTATTGGCCCTTATCCCATTGTTCGTAAAATTTCACCTCAAGCTTACCACATACGTTTACCCCCCACGATGGAATGCCACCCTGTGTTTCACATTTCCCGCCTTCGTCGCTGTCACTCCCCTGGTGTTCCACCCAACAGTGTGTGGTCGAACTGCTCTGCCAGCAGATGAATTTATCATAGATCGAATCCTCAACCACCGTATCGAATATAACAACGATAACCTTGACTCACTACTCCCGCGGCCATGCGCTTCTGTTCCTAGTCCGTTGGCAAGGCTATGACGGATCCCATGACTCATGGGAACCATGTTAAAATCTTCGTCGTGTTGATATGCTACACCTATATGCAGACAAATCTCAGCCCCTGCGTGACTTATTCCACACACAACACTACCGCAACTTGCATTCCAAATATCCGACCCGCTTCCCCTTGAAAATACCGTAACTATTTTTTCCGTGAGGGGAAGGAATGTTAGGACTACACCTAACCCTGCACTATACCCACATAACCACTTATCTCATATTATTATCATTTCCTATATCATATCGCTACCTGCCGTACTTTTGTAACTTGTACTGTAACATGTACGCATACCATTTATCATTATCAATCCCAATCACCGATGCTACTACTAACAGTACCCAATGCTGCTACTGACATTCCCCGATACTGCTACTGACATTCCCCGACGCTGCTACTGACATTCCCCGATGCTATATTTCCGATATGCCCAAGACTGACCGCTGAACTGCTCTGCCGCTGCTCTGCCTATGTGCTGCTGACAGCCGATAAATAGCTGAACCAGCTGATGATTCTGTAACATTCGATACTGTTTCCTTACAACCTTTGCCTTCTTGCCTCTAATTGCATTAGGGCATTACTGTACCTCACACACCGCGCAGTTGCTGTATGTAATGGACGTTTTCTATTGCCTATTCGGGTGGTTTCCTGGCCGCCTTTTGCATGTAACTCATGTAACTATATAATATTACTATCTCCATCTGGATTTCCTTTTGGATTCTGTTTGGATTTCTTGAATGTTGCATCTAGCACTACATGTAGTCACATATCATCTACAGCAGTAGTAGTTCTAGGCGGAGCATAATGATTATTATTTGTATATTATTTAGTCGTGTATAATTACATTTATTTGTCATCCTTATTAGATGCTCGGTGCTCGTCTTATCTACTGTTATTAGCCCCTCAAGGTACATCCCTTTTCCGCTCGGTTGAGCGGTCGTCTCGTACGCGAGAGGTCCGGGTATCGAATCCCCGGCCGATGCATTTTCGGCCATTTCGTCCCGGCGTGTCCTGGAATTCCCCGGTTGATGCGTTAATAGCCCTTCGGGGTTCGAATGAGGCAATGGTCTACGGGCTATGCCAGACCTACGACTATAGTTGGCGCAAGAGGTCAAGTGCTGGCCTGGGGCGGCTTCGGCCGACGTCCCGCGGGGCGAACTTTACTTTACTTTACTAGCCCCTCAGCAGGGGCGCTGCTTCGGTCAGATTCGGGGCGAGGATCTGACGGCAGCTGAGCACGCTGCCAGGATCCGTATAATTTAATTCAGCATCCCACGGTTTGAACTGTACGGCGGGCTTTTATTTTATATCCTTGGCGCGCGATGATTGGCCATTGCCATGCAATTCGGCGAATTAGTACACGAATTAGTATCCGTAGGAAAAGTCGCCGAATAAATGGCGGCGGGCTGTCAGCCCCCCCCTGGGGTGAATTAGTATACGAATTAGTACCCGTACGAACCATGGCAGCCTGCATAGGTAGGCGGGGCGTTGCTAGCCAAAGAAGTACCCGTACGCTGAGTTGTCGCTACGACTGCGCCGGAAGCCCGAAACCCCCAATCACCCCAGGACCCCAGGCGTACCGCGACGACCCGAACGTACACGAACCTGTCTCTTAAAAAAAACGACGCGGAGCGCTCTTGTGCGAGTATATTATCCGATGACACGAGTAACCCATGGCAGGAATGTCCGTGTGAAACAGCCTAAGTGGATACACGTTGAGTAATTTTGACCGCTGTAATACGTAGTGCACCCTTGTGGGGCTTTTGTGGTGTCATCAGCATATCCCGCCGATTCCTACACGACGAGTACTCACACGAGTACCCGTACCAGAGAAAATCTCTTAAAATGCACCCTTTAACTCTGGTGTCAATAATACACCCTTTAACTCTGCAGCCTTCACGGCTATGCTTGGCACCCTCAGTAGGGCATATGACCGGACTTAGGGCCACAAAGGGGTTTGATTTGAACCCTTGGAGGTTTGTGATGGGTGTTGGCGAGGTAGTATTGTCGAGGTGTTTTGGCTCTAGCCTAGCGAAGGGGATGGCTGGCAATACCATGGCTGTCAATACCATGGTTGTCAATACCACCCACCCAGCATTTGGACTCCTCCCCCGCCTGCGAGCTACACACACACCCTTACTAGATAACACTCTTGATTTACGTGCTTGCCTAGCTGCATTCTAGTTTGTATGCAACCTCTCCGCGGCCAGCCGGCCGCGTCCGATGGTGCTGCCAAAATCCCGATGCCAGCGGCAAGCCGGCCCCCACACGCTTTGTGAGGTTCGGCCGTGTCTCCACTAAACGCAAGGCCCTGCTCGATCCCCGCCCGGTCAACGCCGTCCGCCGCCGCCCTAGCCGCCACCAAAGCCCCTGGTACCAATCAAAGACTCGTAATAGCAGTTGGGGGTGCCTCCCCCGCCGCGGAGGCGGCGCAAACGCCGAACCCCGCGCCCATTCTTGGCGGGTAGTAGCGCGGGTGTATTGTACGTGTTCAAGTGTTTATTATAAACGCGGCGCCCCGCCCCGACACCGGCTTTTTCTTCCGCGCCCACTGCCCGTGATTTCAGTAAAATCAACGGCACGACCATTGCTGTTATGTACTCTACACTGCTGTACTTTGTACTGCGGGAGCCGACGAAGGAGCGAACGAAGAACTGGCGACTGAGCTAGGCGGACGAGAACGAGTACAAGCCAAGCGAAGTACGCGTATGGGCATTGCGAGTGCGAGTACAAGTGAAGGCGAAGTACTGGTACGAGGACGACGAGGCTTCACTACGAGCGACTACCAGGCGACTAGTAGTGCAGGACAGTATTACGAGTACCCACATGGGGTGCGAGTCACCTGTATTTACGCCTGCGTACCAGCAGGAGCGCGATTGTCATACGCTATGGTGTCACCTGCTAGAGGATGATGATACCAAGCGTTAGATGAAGCGCTGCCTTAGTGAGTTTTAGTTAGTAGTAGGTACTAGAACCATCTAGAACGCTATAGCATTTGCTATAGCAATAATAGATAAATATTACATCACTGTGTTGCGGACAGACGAAGGTGCTAGCAACCGTGTCTGTACTTAGTGGAATATGACTAAAATAGCGACGGGCTGCGGGTTAGGACCGCACACGTCGATTTTAGTATCAGTCTAGTAGTTAGACGCAGCACAGGTGGCGGAAATTGGATCGGTACACAGCGCACGGAATGACGGAAACCGGCGACTATAAATAGGCCGGCAAAACCACCGCCGGGGAGTTACCCAGGTTACCGGCATTCCGGTATTGTAAGAATCCCTTTTCCCAAATCTCTGCTCATTATTCCTGGCCGTGTGGAATAACGATCCAATGGGCCCTCGACTCAGCTCCTGCTTTAGGACTATCTATGGCTAGACGATTATTCAGCCTAAGTTCTAAGGGGGCTGTAACACTTGGTTTCGGAGCGGTGACCGGAGCACATGGTTCCGGATTCCACAAGAGAAGCGCTTGGTATCTAACGCTTGGTATCATCATCCTCTAGCAGGTGACATCATAGCGTATGACAATCGCGCTCCTGCTAGTACGCAGGCGTAAATACAGGTTACTCGCACCCCATGTGGGTACTCGTAATATTGTCCTGCACTACTAGTCGCCTGGTAGTCGCTCGTACTGACGCCTTGTCGTCCTCGTACCCGTACTTCGACTTCACTTGTACTCGCACTCGCAATGCTCATACGCGTACTTCGCTTGGCTTGTACTCGTTCTCGTCCGCCTAGCTCAGTCGCCAGTTCTTCGCTCCTTCGTCGGCTCCCGCAGTACACAGTACAGCAGTGTAGAGTACATAACAATTGCCACACGTCCCACATGACCCAAAGGGACTCCGAAAATCCCCGGAGAGTGTCAAGCTGCATGAATGGGCATTGAATGGGCCTTGCTGCTGAGGAGCGTTAACGCCCGTATATCAATAGTAATAGGGCTTTTTGCAAATTGGGGTACTTTGGGGTGGCAATTTGCAAAATTGGGGTACTTTTCCATAAATGCATTTATGACCGGGAGTTTCCGTCCTCGCGCAAAATACATGCATTCGGCCACTAAACACGAGAATGTCCCACCATATCCAAAATTTGGGTCACATTCTGCACATATGCACAATGTGATAAACAACCGCAATCCGCGCGCTGTCCCCACTGGCCTTCTGCGATGCAGTGACAATGTTTTGGCAGGATGAGGTTCGCTAGCACTGTGAGATTCATATGTGACATACGGGTGACGAAGCACTACTACTAGCGACTATTATTTATCCGTGAAGGCTGCTGCTGGTGGCGGCACGTCCATCCAGTTACGTGCGAGTACATCCGGCGTTATTGCCGGCGGGCGATAAATCCTTTTTGTAATCATTGTGGTAGTCGTACTAGCCCGGTGACGTGTTACATGGCACTGACGTATAAGGTACAAGGTTGTCCGTGTAGTACCGGGTAGTACGCGATATATGTGTTAAGCCGGTACCGGGTATCTAGTACGAACCCGGGCGCGATGACGAGTCGTCCTGTGGATAACTACGACTTTTAGTACATGGGAACGCAAATCGCAGCCGTACGTATTTGGTAACAGTGGGGAATTATGTGTACATTATAGCTAGTACTGTTGAACGGGCCTTCCAGCCGTCCGATCAAAGGTCATCAGATGGGCGGTTTGGCTGCCATGTTATGCCAAAGAGTGCTCACGTTACATAAATATTCGCGAGGGGGAGGGCGGGGGCAGGCAGCGGTTTGCCGAAGAATGTTTGAATTACAATATTCGCGACAGCTGCCGTCGGGGCATGTGGCGGGGGGCGGGGGGGGGGACCGCCCGCGCCCCCCCCCCCCCCCCCCTCCCCCCCCCGCCGCCCGCCGCTCCCGCCGGGGGAGTGAGGGGAGGGGGGTAAGGGGGCGGGGACTATTGCTTGTTCTTGTGCTTGCGTGCCCGGGGGACCCTCCGCTTCGACGATCTCGCTGCCTCCGGCTCCGCCCCCGACTCCGCCTCCGACTCCACGACCGTCAGTTTCTTACCTCGGCGCTTCTTCACTGGCCTCTTCCGCTTCTTGTGTCTTCGCCACCCCGGGAGGCTGTGCCGTCGACGACGCCGCCATGAGCTTCCTTACCTTGGCGTCGGGACGCCCCTGCCCTGTGCCCAGACGCCCACAACAAGCCACAATCGTTTCGCCTTTAAGCGGCTGAGGATGCGGCCTCCTCGGCCACCACGAGCTGCGCCGCAAGCACTGTGGAAGCCTTGGCGTTGAGGTGGGCCTTACGGCGGTCCCGGACGAACCTGCGCTCGGCACAAGCTAGCCACGAGTGGGTGCGTGCTAATGTGGAGGGTGGAGTGTTTTGTTGCGCGCCCACCTTGTCACGCGTTTCCTCATGTCTTTCTCGTCCTCCTCGATGCCGGCGGCGCGGACACGCGAGACAACAAGGCTCGCCGCCCACTTTTGCCCGGGGGACGAGGTCTGCCATGGCGCTGTGAGCGGTGAAGGGGGGGGGCGGGGGCGGCCGAGGTGGAGAAACTAACACCCAGTCGACGACCGCCTTCCGCAGCAGTCAACGACACATCGGAGGCAAGGAGCAGCGCGCCACTACTATTTTTATGCACGTATTGTCAAGAGCTAGTCGGTGCGGCATTGTGTCGGGGTAATTTCGCAATGTTTATTGTTGAAGCAGCACGGCGTAATGAATACGTGGTTTCACCGAGTGAATCCGGGATAATATATGCGGTAGGGCGCGCGTGTATATGTGTGCGACGAATGTGCGCGGATGTGCGCACCGGTGTGCAGCAGCGGTGTGCACCGATGTGCACGAAGATGTGCACGACATGTAGGGGCGGAGCGGGTGAGTGTCCGCCGCTCCACCCAGCGCCGCAAATCCCCATGCGTGGGCACCCCCCCCCCCCCATTAAACCTGCCGCCATGTCAAACAATGTTAAATCCCCGAGCTCCTCGCTGATAGAGATGCGACGACGAGGTTGCAAGCCTACCTCGAGCGGTGGCTACAGGATGGTGGTACCTATGACCCCGTACACCTGGAGCTGTGGAGGCTTCTCGGACAAGACGCCGCGCATGCTTTGCTGAGAAGGTTCCCTAATGAGGTCCCGACGCGATACCCGGATCTGAACGCTCCCGGGCTGCTAGAGGTGTGTTTGTTGTCGCACATCGCACAAGACCTAGTTGGTTTCAGCGAGGGACGCGGCGGAGCGATAGGGAGTACAAACGTCGTGGTTATGAGCATGGTGTTGAGCATGGTGTGTGTCCCCCTGACACCAACAGGTCATCCTGCCCCCGGAAGACCTGGACGTTGCAGACCACACGCAGGTGAAGCCGTATGACGGGGAAAAGGAGGGCAAAGTCGACCCGTGGAAGCTGTGGCATTGGGCAAGGAGTGCGCTTGAGGCATGGGTCGGCAAAAAGCAGAGGTGCCCCCCCCCCCCCCCCCGCCCCCTTCAACCCCTGACTCGTGCGTCGCTTATTCTGAGCGTGTGCCTTGCAGGAAGGCCTTGCTTGTTTGCCGCCTTGCTGGAATTGCGGCGTACTTTCGTGGCTGGTGCCAAGAAGGCCGGCGAGCTAGCACCAGGGTTTTGGTCGTGGCCGGTGATCGCGTTGCTGTTCACCCCGGCGGATGCCCCCGCTCAGATCACCTACATTGATGGGCAGGCTCCAAATCTGCAGGCCATCCTTGCATGCACGTGCCACTGCCGCCCACCGAGGTGTACCGCGGGCCAGAAGTGAGCTTCACAGATGCTGTGAAGCACATTCGGTACCCGGTGCGCCCCCCCCCCCCCCCCCCACCCAGGCCGGTGGCGGGAGCGGGGGCGGGGGCGGTGACTGCGTGCCATCCATGTGTTGAGTGACATGAAAAGGGCCACGAGCATCACTGCCTTACGGAGAGGACGCTGGCGGAGACAGATCCGGGAGCTGCCGACTTCATCATGAGCCACAAGAACTTGATGCAGCCCCTGGAGGACTTCGAGCGTGGCATGGGTGTCCCCGAGGAGGACATGCCCTACATGGAACAATGCCATGGGTACATGTTTGGGTCGGACACGACGCACCGCGGGCCCGTGGGCGCCCCAGTTGAGTTGCCCAGCGGTAACCCATGTCCCAAGTGTCACGGGCGTGCCAATGTCCGCTTGTACGGGCAGGGGGACCGCCTGGGACCGCCTGGCCGCGGCCGTGCGGACGACCCTACCCAGTACACGCCGCTCCTGGCAGCCTACGAGGCACTCTACCCACACATCACCCCCCGCAGTGATGCTGCGGAGAAACGCAATCACGAGTTGGCGGCGCAGTATGTGGCCCACTTTGGGGATCATGCTGTGTTGCCAAACCATTTGTACAGTGACGAGGACTACGCCAGCATCCATGGCAGAGCGAAGGAGCTGCGGCTTGTTGTTGAGGCTGTGGCTCCTGCTGCTGCCGCTGCCGCCTCCATCCCGCCGTAGACGATCGGGTCTGGCAGCACCGCCCGTGCTTGTAAATAAGCGACAATGGATCACGTCATGCTCCGGTTGTACTCCTACACTTCCTCCACTTTGGCGGGGGGGGGGGGGGGGGGGGGTGGGTCCTGTCCTTATTACTTGCATCGGTGGACGTGCTGGATATGGAGGTCACCGGGCACATCGCGTGGTTTCGCAGCAGTTCATTCGCGCCACCTCATCTTGTTTGCAATCGTCGCCCTAATCCAATGCAGGGTGAGTAGTGGGACACTGTGCCCCCCCCCCCCCCCCCCCCGGTTTATGTAAACAAATATCTAGCCGTGCATGCGCCGCAATCGGTACCCAATGAGCGGGGTATGTGACAGTGGTTTCGGAGCAGTGTTAGCATTCCGTGCGTGTGCACAAGCAGGTACGACTGGGAATGGGGCGGGGGTTGCGGATGGAGTGCATTGGCGGTGCATAGAATAGCGTGTTGCTGGGGTTTTGGCTGCATCGGACGCCGTATTCCCATCCACCCGGCACGGAATGTCCGGTTTCACACATTTGTGTGTTAATATAGAGTGAATATTACGTACGCGTCTTTTACGCCGGGTGGATGGGCATCCGGCGTCCGATGCACCCCAAGTATTTGCAGCACGCTAGTCTGTGCACCGCCAGTGCACTCCGCAAGCCCCGCCTCCATCCGCGTCGGAACCGGTAGTAAGTGTTGTTGTGTGCGCACATCGTGACAACATTACACGGTGGCAATTGCAATTAGCGGTGGATAATGTGAAGGCGTTTTCGAAATCGACAGAGAATGAGGCGGTGCTGGCGGAGTGCATTGGCGGTGCATAGAATAGCGTGTTGCTGGGGTTTTGGCTGCATCGGACGCCGTATTCCCATCCATCCGGCACGGAATGTCCGGTTTCACACATTTGTGTGTTAATATAGTGTGAATATTACGCGTCTTTTACGCCAGGTGGATGGGCATCCGGCGTGCGTCCGATGCACCCCAATTAGTTGCAGCACGCTAGTCTGTGCACCCCTAGTGCACTCCGCAAGCCCCGCCTCCATCCGCGTCGGAACCGGTAGTAAGTGTTGTTGTGTGCGCACATCGTGACAACATTACACGGTGGCAATTGCAATTAGCGGTGGATAATGTGAAGGCGTTTTCGAAATCGACAGAGAATGAGGCGGTGCTGGCGGAGTGCATTGGCGGTGCATAGAATAGAGTGTTGCTGGGGTTTTGGCTGCATCGGACGCCGTATTCCCACCCATCCGGCACGGAATGTCCGGTTTCACACATTTGTGTGTTAATATAGAGTGAATATTACGTACGCGTCTTTTACGCCGGGTGGATGGGCATCCGGCGTCCGATGCACCCCAAGTATTTGCAGCACGCTAGTCTGTGCACCCCTAATGCACTCCGCAAGCCCCGCCTCCATCCGCGTCGGAACCGGTAGTAAGTGTTGTTGTGTGCGCACATCGTGACAACATTACACGGTGGCAATTGCAATTAGCGGTGGATAATGTGAAGGCGTTTTCGAAATCGACAGAGAATGAGGCGGTGCTGGCGGAGTGCATTGGCGGTGCATAGAATAGCGTGTTGCTGGGGTTTTGGCTGCATCGGACGCCGTATTCCCATCCATCCGGCACGGAATGTCCGGTTTCACACATTTGTGTGTTAATATAGTGTGAATATTACGCGTCTTTTACGCCGGGTGGATGGGCATCCGGCGTGCGTCCGATGCACCCCAATTAGTTGCAGCACGCTAGTCTGTGCACCCCTAGTGCACTCCGCAAGCCCCGCCTCCATCCGCGTCGGAACCGGTAGTAAGTGTTGTTGTGTGCGCACATCGTGACAACATTACACGGTGGCAATTGCAATTAGCGGTGGATAATGTGAAGGCGTTTTCGAAATCGACAGAGAATGAGGCGGTGCTGGCGGAGTGCATTGGCGGTGCATAGAATAGAGTGTTGCTGGGGTTTTGGCTGCATCGGACGCCGTATTCCCACCCATCCGGCACGGAATGTCCGGTTTCACACATTTGTGTGTTAATATAGAGTGAATATTACGTACGCGTCTTTTACGCCGGGTGGATGGGCATCCGGCGTCCGATGCACCCCAAGTATTTGCAGCACGCTAGTCTGTGCACCCCTAATGCACTCCGCAAGCCCCGCCTCCATCCGCGTCGGAACCGGTAGTAAGTGTTGTTGTGTGCGCACATCGTGACAACATTACACGGTGGCAATTGCAATTAGCGGTGGATAATGTGAAGGCGTTTTCGAAATCGACAGAGAATGAGGCGGTGCTGGCGGAGTGCATTGGCGGTGCATAGAATAGCGTGTTGCTGGGGTTTTGGCTGCATCGGACGCCGTATTCCCATCCATCCGGCACGGAATGTCCGGTTTCACACATTTGTGTGTTAATATAGTGTGAATATTACGCGTCTTTTACGCCGGGTGGATGGGCATCCGGCGTGCGTCCGATGCACCCCAATTAGTTGCAGCACGCTAGTCTGTGCACCCCTAGTGCACTCCGCAAGCCCCGCCTCCATCCGCGTCGGAACCGGTAGTAAGTGTTGTTGTGTGCCCACATCGTGAACAACATTACACGGTGGTAATTGCAATTAGCGGTGGATAATGTGAAGGCGTTTTCGAAATCGACAGAGAATGAGGCGGTGCTGGCGGAGTGCATTGGCGGTGCATAGAATAGCGTGTTGCTGGGGTTTTGGCTGCATCGGACGCCGTATTCCCATCCATCCGGCACGGAATGTCCGGTTTCACACATTTGTGTGTAAATATAGTGTGAATATTACGCGTCTTTTACGCCGGGTGGATGGGCATCCGGCGTCCGATGCACCCCAAGTATTTGCAGCACGCTAGTCTGTGCACCCCTAATGCACTCCGCAAGCCCCGCCTCCATCCGCGTCGGAACCGGTAGTAAGTGTTGTTGTGTGCCCACATCGTGACAGCATTACACGGTGGCAATTGCAATTAGCGGTGGATAATGTGAAGGCGTTTTCGAAATCGACAGAGAATGAGGCGGTGCTGGCGGAGTGCATTGGCGGTGCATAGAATAGCGTGTTGCTGGGGTTTTGGCTGCATCGGACGCCGTATTCCCATCCACCCGGCACGGAATGTCCGGTTTCACACATTTGTGTGTTAATATAGAGTGAATATTACGTACGCGTCTTTTACGCCGGGTGGATGGGCATCCGGCGTCCGATGCACCCCAAGTATTTGCAGCACGCTAGTCTGTGCACCGCCAGTGCACTCCGCAAGCCCCGCCTCCATCCGCGTCGGAACCGGTAGTAAGTGTTGTTGTGTGCGCACATCGTGACAACATTACACGGTGGCAATTGCAATTAGCGGTGGATAATGTGAAGGCGTTTTCGAAATCGACAGAGAATGAGGCGGTGCTGGCGGAGTGCATTGGCGGTGCATAGAATAGCGTGTTGCTGGGGTTTTGCCTGCATCGGACGCCGTATTCCCACCCATCCGGCACGGAATGTCCGGTTTTCACACATTTGTGTGTTAATATAGTGTGAATATTACGCGTCTTTCACGCCGGGTGGATGGGCATCCGGCGTGCGTCCGATGCACCCCAAGTATTTGCAGCACGCTAGTCTGTGCACCCCTAGTGCACTCCGCAAGCCCCGCCTCCATCCGCGTCGGAACCGGTAGTAAGTGTTGTTGTGTGCGCACATCGTGACAACATTACACGGTGGCAATTGCAATTAGCGGTGGATAATGTGAAGGCGTTTTCGAAATCGACAGAGAATGAGGCGGTGCTGGCGGAGTGCATTGGCGGTGCATAGAATAGAGTGTTGCTGGGGTTTTGGCTGCATCGGACGCCGTATTCACCATCCGGCA
>VCJN01002815.1:0-12628 GCA_006384855.1 Tetraselmis striata
CACGTCGTTATCCGGCGTAGGGGTAGCCGGGGAGCGTAGGTGGCGCACGAACTACGTCATGATGAAGGTGACGAAGTCGTAAGGGCTTAGCGACCACCCCATCGGTAGGCCGCGGCAGAGCCGGTACAATTCTCCGCGGTTTTTGACCGTGAAGTATTCTCGGTCGGAGGGCGCAATGCCCAAGGCGTAGAAGCCGTCTTGAAGGTCGAAGGAGAACATGTAGTCCCCTAACTTTGTTAGGTAGCGCACACCCATGAGCGTCTCCAACCGGAGGCGCTTCCGAGCGCAATAGGTGTTGAGCAAGCGTAGGTCGATGATGAACCTCCACTGGTTGTCGCGGGGCTTCGGTACGAAGAAGGCTCGCGACATCACCACGCGCATGTCGATTGTTCCCATGCGCCGGCTGTTGTGAAGCGGCGTAAGTCGGAGTAGGGGAACTTGAGTTGGGCTGGGGTTGCGTCTTGGAAGGAGAGGCCTTGGTCGTGGAATCTTGGCGGGGTGGCCGGTAGTTGCGGAAAGGTATTGGTACGCCCTCCCGGATCCACCTGTGCACCCACGCGCTCGCACCGATGTCTCACCATCGCCGCTAGCTATAGCTCCGACGCACGATGTGTCGCATATGTTGGAGCCGGGGCTGCAACGGTCGGCACTGCACGCCACCCCGTCATTCGTTGGCCTTGCCCTTGCCCTTGTCGCCCTTGTCGTTCTTGTTCTTGGCCTATATCGCCTCACGGTGCTGCCGCTCACGATTCTGCTCGCGCACCGTTATCTTCCGCGAGGCGGATGTCTCGGGGTCCTCCTCCTGATCCTTCTTGAGATGTGCCGCTGCCTGAGCCTTGGTTGCCGCGGCGAGGCCGACCTCGAGGCGCTTGTCTTCGAGGGCGGCGAGGAGACCGTCGACGGCGTTTGCGGAGCGCTCGTGCTCGGCGGGGTCGAAGACGCGGGATTATATGTTGCGCTCCGCGACTTGCTCTTCGCCGGTGAGTGCCTTCTTGGCCTTGAAGCGGCGTAGTAGGTAGATGACCAGGCCTCGTGCGCGTCGCCCACTGCCTCAAACGTGCGAAGCGCGGTGTCGAGTAGTAAGTCGAGGGCGTCCTTCTTGGTGCAAGTGGTGGTGTTTGGCGCCCGATTGAAGCGTAACGGTTGCCATAGTTGTTGTTGCCGCCGACTCCGCCTCGATCGGCCTCGATGGAAAGGGCCATCGCTCATGACGTGTCATTACTCGTCCCGGGATGCCGGCGTGTTCGCCTCCGTGAAGTAGAGGTCCGCCTCGGAGCGCCGGGACTCGAAGAGGATGGGGCATAGCACGCTCAAAGGGAGGAGGATGTCGTGGTAGGCGCGGGGTAGGTCATCTACCCAATCGCGGGGGTCGATGAATTCGCCGCAATCGTCCCCGTCTCGTCCTCCGTCGCAGTTGGTGCCCGGGCGTCGTGCACCGGGTCGTTACCACCCTAGTCCTCGTCGTAGTTGGTCGCGGGATAGGCACGCTGCTGATGCCTGGTTGATATCCTATATCTCTATCCGGGTGGATAGAATGTCGAAATGCAGTTTCAACGCTTGCAACATCATCAGCGTTGCCTCCGCGGGCGGGTACTCTGCTTCACCGACTCCGGCGTCTTTTCAGGGGAATTCTCTGTGGGCTGCTAGTTCGAGGAACCGCCGCCTTCTTACAGCTTGCCATCGTAGTTGGGAGGTGTAGGGAGTGGGTGAGTTGGTTGGTACCGTACACCCGCGACTAGTCACACCTTGCGCCCATACGAGAGAAGTGATGCCGTCGCGAAAGCTGTCACCCTGGCGCAAAGGCAGAAACATAATCGGACTCCCATTGCTACTCCGGTGCGTCTATAGCAGGGCTGACTGGGGCTGGCCGCCAGCCACTGGCGCGTGCGCCGCTGGTCATCAGCGTTGCCTGGACACAGCGGCGTTGCTAGCGGATTATGAAGCGGCCGTTTGCTCGGTGTAATTCAAACCTCTATACAACCAATATGACAAAAAACTCCCATTCGTCCTAGTAAAATCTACGGCGCCGTGAAGAAAATCCGTGGCTGGCCGGTGCCCCCGGGCCGGTACGTGTAGGGTACGCTACTGGCTGCCTGGCTGGTGGCCACAGATACAGTACGCCACTCGCGCGCGATATTCGCCTGCGCGGTTGCCGCGCACAGTAATTGCCTCAGTGCGTCACCAAAGCCTTTCACCGCTCACCGGCACAGCCACGACGGCGTCCATCACGACCAGCAGCCGCAACCTATTACCTGGCGATTCCGTATATCCGCTCACTTCGAGCGCACAGTTCAACCCCCTCTCATTTGCCCCGAAGAATACCGCCGGCTAGGAATTCGGCTTTCCGCCTGCCGCCAGTCGCTAAAAGCCGACCATTGGCCGGCGATGGGCGCCGTGCCCGTCCGTCAGCCGCCCGCTGCCGGAGGGGGATAGGCCGCCGGCGACTGGCCGCGCCCAGTGCGCGCAGGCGGCGAGGCACAGCTTGTCAGCTGCTGAGCGATGTGGGCGGCCGGTCGCCGGTCCAAGAGGTTGGCGGTGCTGCTGGAAGAGGGGCTGAGGTGCTTTGCGGCGGGGCAGCCCTGTCGATCGGACGTCGGGTGCGCTCGGCCTCTGACGACCCCCCCCCCCCCCCCCCCCCCCCCCTTCTCCTTGAACAACACACACGCAAGCACACATTGCCCTGCCGCCGATGGACTGACCGCCCCTCCGCCTCCCCACCTGCGCAAACACACAACCTGATGCAGGTTGCCAGCTAGATGGGCTGCATCCCTGCCACGTACGGGGAGCGATGCCCCACATCCCTGCCAGGTGCGCCGCCCCCTTGTTGGCAGCTTCTGCCGGTGGCATTGCGTCTTCCGTACTGACCACGAGCCACTTCTCGATTATTTCTGGACAGCCCTTCTGTGCGACGGCATGGCGAGGATTCTCGTCGGAGAGCGAGGGCAGCAGGGGTAAGCCGTTTGCCGGAGGGCCGCTAGGGGAGCGCCCAGGGGCCGGCACAGGCGGGAGCGGCGAGGGTGATGGTGAGAGTGAGGGCGGGATTCGTCCTTCAGAGCTGACCACTAGCGAACAGACAGAGCGTAGGCAAGACGCAGCGCATTCACTGAATGGGAACAGCGAGCCGCGGGGGCAGGTGAGGTGCTCTGGCGGTTGTGCGTGAACTCAGCGGGTGCTGGACTGCGCTGCTGCTGATCCTAGTGAGAGGTGGAAGTTCGGGGGCGGAAGCTTACAGGTGCCCTGGACTTTCCGCAGGCAAAGCCACAGGGGGGTGGACTGATGGCTGGACCGCGCCGCTTCCTCCGGGACCTCATGCAAAATGAACGCATGCTGGCTATATCGGGCAGCACCGCATTGATGGCCATGTGCCATACCGCGTTGGGACCTGTGCTGCCCATCTTTGCCAAGGTGCCGACTTCCCCCCGCCAACACACAAGTTCTCACCACCACCAACCCACTGCTTTCACCATGACACAGCTCTGCTGGGACCGCCGCCACCATGAGTTCCCCTCCCCTCGCCACGGGGCTTGCCCTCCAACAGGAGTTCGACGTAAGCATGGCGGCGGTAGGAACCACTGTCTCGGCGTTTGCGATCGCACGGCTACTGCTCAATTTACCTAGTGGTATCGTCGCGGACCGCATCGGGCGGCGGCCACTGCTGGTGATCGGGCCCGGCCATCACGGGGCTGGGTATGATTGGCTCGGCCCTGGCCGGCACCTTCCCCGAGCTGCTCGCCTGGCGCTTCATCACGGGGGCGGGCAGCGCCCTGCAGATGTCCGGCAGCACGCTCTTCCTCGCTGACATGTCTACACGTGAGAACCGCGCAAAGACGCTCGGCACCAACCAGGCGAGCCCCCCCCCCCCCCCCCCCCCCCTCTCAGGCAGAGTGCACACGCGTTCCACAATGAGTTTCTGGTATGATTACATGTCCAATTACATCTAGATTGTAGATATTTCAAAGCTCAGGTTCAGACAGGATTTGAGCTGCCCAACCCACCAGGCGCTGCTGACATGCCCTTGTTCCTCTGCGCTGGTTGTGGTCGCGCTATTGGGTGGCGCCGGCAGGTGGCGGGGCTGCTAGGGGTGTCGCTGGGCCCGGCAGTTGGTGGCCTGCTAGCGGATGCGTACGGCCTGCGCGCGCCCTTCCTCGCAGTGGGCTGCGCATCGCTGCTGGCAAGCGTGTACGCGTACGCGCGGCTGCCGGAGACGCACCCAGTGCTGCTGCGGCGGCAAGCAGAGGGCGGCACCACGTCAGTGGCGAGCCCCAGCGTGGCGGACATCTGCGGGCACCCACTGTCGGAGACGCAAGTGGAGTCGGGGGCTGGTGAGCAGGGGACGAGGACAGAGCCGCCAGCGCCTGCGCCCAGCTGGCGCAGCCTGCTGGCCAGCTGCGACTTCCAGGCTATCTGCATCGTCAACTGCGTGCTCTTCATGACTGTCAACGGAACGCGAGCCGTTCTCATGCCGCTGCTTGGTGTGGAGGCCTTTGGCTTCACGCCCTCCATGCTCGGGCTCATGTTTGCCAGCATGGCGGCCATCAACGTTGTGGGAGTCATCCCGGCCGCCAACCTGGCAGACAGCCGCGGCCGCAAGAAGACGATTGTGCCTGCATGTGTGGGGCTCGCGGCCTCGCTGGGGCTGATGGCCTGCACCAGCACGCTCGGCCCAGAGGCGTTCTGGGCGTCTGCGCTCGTTTTTGCAGTCATGAACTCTATGGTGGGGCCCACCCCGGCTGCGTATGCTGCGGACGTGATCCCCAAGCGCAGCCGCGGGCTGGGCCTGGGGCTGTACCGCTCCGCGGGCGACCTTGGCCTGCTGCTGGGGCCGCCCATGCTGGGCGCCGTCGCGGACATGACCACCGTCAATGCTGCCATGGCCACCAACGCCGCCATGATCGGCGCCGCGGCGCTGGTCTTTGCGAGGCGCGCACATGAGATCCAGCCGCGGCGGCCCACTACGCCTCCTCACCAGCCCCCGGGCTGAGGGCACTTCCTGATGCTTAACCTGCCAGTCTGCTGAGTGTGATGCGTAGCTTAGCACCGCAAACGGCTGCGGCCTCCGCCGCAGTAAACACATACAGTGGCTGAACACATAAGCCACATGCTCCTATTTTTAATAATAATTTGGCATTAGACGCTCACACAGTAATGATGGCGACAACAAGGCTGTACTGATCCGATGCGGATGCTGTGTGATTGAATTACACACGCTGGGGCGCAGCTTGATACCGTTGATCCAATTGGCTCTACGACGTGAGGCCCACAATGCCTAGGAATGTGCCATCAGCGGCGCGCTCCACCGGGTACTCCTTCAGCACGACGCCTGGGGTTGCAGGGATGCCGCCGTACAGGTGCGGGAAGAGCTCACCGCCGAAGTCGTCTTTATTGAGGGCTGCCGTTGTGCCCACGGGGGATGGGTTCTCGAAGATGGTCTGGACGCCCGCGCCCGCCAGCGACTCGATGGTCATCTCGAGGCAGAGCCATGTGGTCCCCACGCTCTTGTAGAAATGGTTCGCCACGCCAATCAGGTACTGCGACGAGGAATGAAGGACGATGAGGAAAGGCAGGGGAAGGGGACGGGGTCAGCGGTGTCCACAGTGTTGCCGCAACGGGTTCACCAAGTGTGGCGGCTCCCCAACTCACCTCGGGGTTGGCCGTGGCGTGCGTGAACTTTTCTTGCTCGTAGGTGGGCGGATAATAGGTCGCCCCCGAAGCCTTCGCCGTCTCCCAGAGCTCCAGCTGCACCAGGTGGTACAGTGTCTTGTACTCTGGGCGGGGCGGCACGGTCGTGCGCGACAGGGGCACGCGGCCGGGCTCTACTACTACCAGGTCGGGGCTAAAGCCGGGCAAGCAGACGGGGAGATACTCGCAGCCCTCCGGATCAGGGAACTCCCACCGCACGCGCTCCCCGGGCGTGAGGTGCAGCATCTGCCCGGCCGCGGCCACGGCGACGCCCTCCGCGTGGTGCAGCTTGATCGAGCCCCGCAGCACCATCACCCACCTGCGCGCACAGCCGATGAGGGCGCAGCTTAGACCCGGCTGGGCCCGGACAGCACGCCACACCCTGTCCATATGAGCACAAGCTCCCTACTCCCTACTGAGCTCAACGTATCTGCGGCTCTGTTGCTTCCGGCGTCCGTCAGTTTCTCTATCGCTAGCCCCACGACGGTGTTCTTTTCGCTCCCGGGACAGCAGCAGGCGGACCACAAGCATATACGTAAATGTGAATTGCGCAATTGATGCGGCAGGTACTCACTCGTCAAACTTGACGGTCTTCCACTCCTCCGTCCACGTGCCCTTGCTCATAACACGTGCGATGCTGACCCGTCCATCGCCGCTGGATCCATTTCCCGTGTACTCATTGATCTCGATCTCCTGCAGCGCGCACACGCAGTGGCAGTTAGCCGGGCACTTCGGTCGGTAATGGGCGGCGGGAACTTCGGTCGGGGCTGCCACCATTGGACGCCGGTTTGCCGCAATAACAGGGAGTTCGCGGCAGCCGATGCGACTGAGCACCACGGCGTCCGCCGCACCTTGGTATCGACAACGCGTGTCGGGGCAGGGATCAGAGTGACGGGCATCTTAGCGTCGTTGGCTTGAAGGTTTCGGGGCGGAAGGACTAACACTGAAGGGAACGTGCAGGATGAGCTTACACAACGTAGGTCGCCACGGTACCGGTAGCTGTGGTGAATTTTAAGATGAGCTAGCAGCAGAAGGCGATACCAGGAAATCACCAAAAAAAAGGACAATCAGAAAGCTCCTCTGCTAGCTGTGGTGAATCGCTTCTAAACATCTCAGCGAAGTATATGCTGTGTGATGTTTTGTCGCTAGCCTTTAGCGTTTAGTGGTAAGAATTGAAATCCTTTTAAATGTAGGAATTATGCTGGTACTGTAGCGACTGATCCTTTCTAGTAGCGACCGCTCTGAATTTCAGCAAGAGGATTATTCATTACATAAGGGCTTTTCACAAAAGAGGATTATTGTCTGAGTAGGGGCATCTGTTAGAGGAAGAGTTTGAGCTCACAGCAACCTAAGGATTAGTAGTCGCTACCATGCGCGCGGGGCGATGGCATGCCGCCACGATGCCGCCCCGAGCAGATTCGCTGTATAATGTCGCGCCGCGCGCCCGCCTGCGCACGTCGTGGCTGATTTTTTGTGATGCGCTGGGAAAATTGCAAACCAGGGTACCCGAACGATTTGACTTTAAAATATTTAGCATTTGGCAATCCAGTAAAATAGGGTAAATTTGTTGAAATTGGTATTAAACATATGAACGGTAAGTTCAGGTAGTCGCCGCCATTTGGCGATTTGCACTCCAGGCAGGTCGTCCTAAAAACGCCAAAGCCTCTGATATTTGAGGTTACCCACCCACCGCCGCCAGGGCGGGCCCGACGACCGTCCTTGGCCCTCGGAATCGCGGGCCCTTCCTCCGCCTCCACCCCCGGCTGGGGATGGGGGCGGGGATCGTGCGCAGGTGGCGCCTTGGTAGCCTTGGCCCTGCCCGCGTGCTGCCACTGCCGCGGAGGAGCAGTGTGAGCTGGACACCGGCGTCTTACGTCGTTGCTGGTCCGGTCAAGTCCCCGTTCGTTGTTCTTTGAGCACCCTCTCCCTTCCTCTCCTGTCGGCACCTCCACATCACATTCGGCCTAGTGCCGCTATTGGAGTGGCCCGGGATGTTGTGCTGGGAAGGGAGTTCTACGTTCGGCGGAAGAGGACGCGGCCGAGCTGGCGGCGGATCTGGCGCTGGGCGGAACAATGCGCGCTGGACACCGGCGTCTAACGTCGTTGCTGGCCCGGTCGGCTCTCCATTCCCTGCTCGTCGAGCACTTTCTCCCTTCATGTCTTGTTGGCGCCTCCACATCACATTCGCCTGAGCGCCGCTATTGGAGTGCGTGGTCCGGGATGTTGTGCTGGGGAAGGCGTTCTACGTTTGGCGGAAAAGGACGCGACCGAGCTGGCGGCGGATTTGGCGTTGGGTGGCTTGCGTCTGTTGCACGCCCGTGGCGCCCCGTTCTGGGTTGGACCCCCCACTTCCGCTCCTTGCTGAGAGACCTCAACTTCGAAGCTCCTTTCATGTCGGCGCCTTCACATCACATTCGGCCTAGTGCCGCTATTGGAGTGGCCCGGGATTGTGTGCTGGGGAGAGCGTCCCTACTGCGTGGAGCGGCGGTTGGCTAGTGGCGATGCCTGGTCGGTGGCTACCATGCCGGTTCCCGCCTCTGTTGGCCCGTAGCTGGATTTCCTTCTGGATTTCCGTGTGGATTTCTTGAATGTTGCGTCTAGCACATTTAATTGGATGTTTGCGGTGTTCGTTTCCAGTAGTAACACGACTACGGGTACACGAGCAGCATCGACATGCGCATCCGCGAACTGGCATATGTGATATGAAGTAACTTGACAATTGAATCAGCGATGCGTCGATTTTTCAGAAAATTTTAAAAGAACGGGTTCTATATCACTGGCCTACAGTTCCATGAATTGCATTGCCAGCGCTTTGAAGTACCAGCAGCGAGCGTTTGCATTGCCAGCGCTTTGAAGTACCCGGGTACTAACAAGAGTTTTTTTCCATTACCAGCGGGGAGTAGCGAGTACCAATACCAGTACCAGTACAAGCAGTTCTGGGGGACTGCCCTTTTTGTAATTCACACCAGTACCGACAGTACCAGCAGCAGTACCAGCAGCGAGTAGCGAGTACCAGTACTAGCAGCGAGCGTTCGCATTGCCAGCGCTTTGAAGTAGTCGCGACCAGAGTTTTTTCCCATTACCAGCAGCGAGTAGCGAGTATCAGTACTAGTACCTCCCAATCCCTTTTTGTAATTCACACCAGTACCTCCCAATCGTAGATCGTAATTCTGTTTGTAGTGCGCTTTTGTGAAAGCCCTTATGTAATTTATATAGTGAGATCGTAATCGGACATCTGTGTAATTAAGGACCGCGGGTGGGCGGGTGGGCGGGCGGTTGGGTGGATTACAGTACTTATTAATGCCAGTAGATAAGCGCTTAGGTCATCCACCTATATATAGGCCCGATGCGCTGCACTATACGGGTACCCGTACGGCAATGAAGCTCACCGCCGAAAAACCGACGCTTTTCTGGATTATCAGTTATTAACGCACGCCATTCCGACTCAATGACCTGGTTCGGGTCAACCCCCCCCCCCCCCCCCCCCCCCCCCATTTGGAGCCCCCCCCCCCTCCGGTTTGTTTGTAATGATCTTCTAGCACTATATGTACTGCGATACACTATATTTGTAAGTCATTGTGACATGTGGCATGCACTGCCAACAAGGGGATGCACCATGCCTCTCCGGCCCCACCCCGCCAATTGCCTACATTGTAAACCACTAATATGCGGAGGGGTGGGATAAAGTTGAGAGAAAAAGCGTTGAATAGTGCCCCCACGACCCATCAAAGGGCACCTGGCGGTGTTGGATGCTTCCGGATGCATCGGCCGTGCTGTGCGCAGCGCGGCGGCGACGGTTTCGGAGCAATTTTCAGGGGGCAACGTATCCGGTGACCCGCTTCGTCTTGGATGGGTTGACGTTGCCGGCCGCAAGCACAAATGACCGTGCCAATTGCCCCGCCGTCGCGCGCATTTTGTCCTCGGTAGAATTAACCCCAAACGGTTCGGCGCTTGGCTTTTGGGCGAGGTATCCTGGCAGACCCTGGTCGTTCTCGTCAATCTCCCTCCGCGTCCCCTCCCTCGTTGTTCTCCACGCGTATGTACCCCGGACGGGCCGGTACATGGACGCGGGAGTACCCCATGATTTCCGCATTGGCCACGTCGCCGAAGAACCGCGCCCATTCCTCGTCCCTACGGAGGAATATGGCCGCGCGCCCACCTCGGTCGTCGCGACCGTTTCGCGGGCTATGTCTCCGGGGCTCTCCCGCCACGAGCGAAATGCGACCCCTCCTCTTTCCGGGTCGGGCCACGTACAACGCGGACACCACGTCATCATGATGGTCCAAGTCCCGTATCATGGCGCGAGCTACATCCCGACGATGCCGATCCGCATGGTAGGTCGTGGAGCTTCACGGGGATACATGAACACTAACGCGGGCATCGCCCGCGGCAGCCGCAAATACATACCATGTTGAAGGAACCGTCCACGTCTGCCTTGTCGGCGGACGTGCATGTGGCTGCGAGTATGTAGGGATATACTATGGTAATATGTTTTTTGCGGCGCACCGCTGCGGCGGCATCATTTTTGTTGCGCGAACATGCCCCCCGGCGCGTCTGCGACTTGCTCGACCACCGCGCCGGCCGCCGCCACGAACCATGTGGCTGCGAGTTTGTAGGGATATACTATGGTAATATGTTTTTTGCGGCGCACCGCCGCGGCGGCATCATGTTTGCTGCGCGAACATGCCCCCCGGCACGCCTGCCAATTGCTCGCGGCCGCGCCCCCCACCGCCCCGTTGCGCCGACGCGGCGCCCAAGTAGGCGCCGCCGTCGCCGCCGGCGACGAGCAGCAGCGCATGCAGCGGCTCCGGCGGCCCCGGGCCCATGGGCGATGAAGGGGCGGCGCCCCAACGAGTGCTCGAACACTGGCTCTCCCTGGGTGTCGGGGCGCAGCGGGACGGAGAAAGTCTCGTTGGCGGCGAGCGCGCGCCCCGGGCCGTGCTTGAGCCCCATGTACACGATGTGCCGGAACATCACTATGGTAGCGGGGCCCATCTCCCACACGAGCCGGAGCTCCGTGTCGGAGGGCGCCTCCGCGGGTGCGAATCGCAAGCTGAACGGCCCGCGCACCATGGGGCCCGTTCCGCCCGGCGCGACGGACCCCACGATGGCCACGCGGAATGGGATGCGCACGCTCACGGGCGACACGACGCTCACTACCGCCACGTCACGCGTGTTGCCCGCCGGAAAACGCGTGAACCGGTGACCCGCTCGCCAGTGAGACGATTGGGTGACCCGCCAGCAACCTATGTTGGCCACCCAATCTCACATACTGGCGCATGCGCATCAACATGGTGTCGTCTTCACGACCGCTGCCTATATATGAACAAGCTTCGCGTAATTTCGGTTAGGTGGAACACCATCATACTTGGGGACACCCACAAAGTAGTCCTGAAGACCTATGAATGCGTAGAGTGCAACGACTGCATGGAATTGCTGAAGGTTGAAGTCGCAACTCGGCCGGACGGTGCGACCATGTTGCCCATGCTTGAGGACGCCAGCAAGGTAGAAAACATATCGCTCAAGGTGGTATTGTACCCGGAGTCGGTGCACGTGTCGCCTAGCGATAACCGGACGAAGAAGAAGCGCGGTTGGTCGCGGGCAGGATGGACTGCACGTATGTGCTGCTTCACCGGGTCGAGTATTGTCTCCCCCTCCCAACTAGCACGTTTATCTTCAAGGTTCTTATCAAAAACCCGCCGAAACAGCCTCCCTCGCTGCACTGGGACCCTAGTCAACGCATTCGACGGGCTTGACGCTGCGCATAATTCCGACGTTGTGCTTGGCCCGTCGTCGCGACTTCCAGAGAATGACCGTTGAGCATCGGCTTCACGGTGAACGATCTGCTTGACTACTTGAGAACTTTCAGGTTGGCAGGACATCCGCCGAGGTGGCCACCCACGCCATTTCAATCATAACCGCGTTTACGGCCGGAGTGTTCCAGCTCACCGGCCCCATGTGGAGGGCCTTCCATGACACAACGAAAACAAGCAAGTAGCCATGCACCCTAACCGTCGCCATGAAACACTAAGTGTGTACGCGTCCGAGTTGATGATGATTAATGTCATTGTATTTCAACATGGCCACGTGGCCTACAGCACCCCCACCCTTCGCCCTCTGCTTAGAGGACCGTATACGGGTTGGTTACGGGCTACGGGATGGTTACGCCAACATGGCAGGTGGCCACCCACGCCATTTCAATCATAACCGCGTTTACGGCCGGAGTGTTCCAGCTCACCGGCCCTACGTGGAGGGCCTTCCATGACACAACGAAAACAAGCAAGTAGCCATGCACCCTAACCGTCGCCCTGAAACACTAAGCGTGTACGCGTCCGAGTTGATGATGATTAATGTCATTGTATTTCAACATGGCCACGTGGCCTACAGCACCCCCGCCCTGCGCCCTTTGATTAGAGGACCGTGTACGGGTTGGTTACGGGTCCTTCCCTGATTCTGAGTAAAGACAGTTTGTCAAGACGAAAGCTTGAGTCAGTTGGAGCAAATTTTAAACTTTAAAGCAAGCTTTAAGTATGAGCACTTTTGAACAGTCTTGGAGATGGCTAGTGCCATGACACATGGAATGCTCACCGCGGGAATAACGCAGTTCCTGAAATTGCTCACAACCAAACAACAAAGCAATGAAACCGTTGCCGCAGCTAGCGCACCACATGTTGTCCAACACGACCAGTATTTCAACTGCAATTATGGTGGCTTAGTGGACAACATATCGCCAGCACATGGTATATGAATTGCAGCTCAACACGGGGCGCGATTGCTATCCGAGTATCTACTTGCTGCGGATGTGAGGCATACGCCGCAGTTTGTATTGCACAACAATGGGTGTGCATGTATACCACCAATCCAAAAGTACGCAGAACATGTTCTTGCGCGGGGGGATGCTAGAACAAACACGTGTGGTTACATATTATTACAGACAAACAATTTGGGG
>VCJN01002816.1:0-11336 GCA_006384855.1 Tetraselmis striata
TATAATTGTAGTGTGATTATATAATCATAACTACATTATATAACTATTATATGAAGTAACCTGACAGTTGACTCAGCGATGCGTTCGATTTTCCAGAAAATTTTAAAAGAACGGGTTATTCTATATCACTGGCCTGACCAGTTCCCATGAATTGCATTGCCAGCGCTTTGAAGTCACCCAGAGTTTTTTTTTTTCCATTACCAGCATGCGAAGTAGCGAGTACCAGTACCAGTACCCCAGCAGTCTGGGGAACTGGCCCCTTTTGTAATTCACGAGCAGTACCAGGAGTACCAGCAGTACCTGCAGCGAGTAGCGAGTACTAGTACCAGCAGCGAGCGTTCGCATTGCCAGCGCTTTGAAGTAGTCCGCTACCAGAGTTTTTTTTTCCATTACCAGCAGCGAGTACCCAGTCACTAGTACCAATACCAATACCAGTACCTGCCAACGTGAGATCGTATGTAATCGGACGGCTGTGTAATTAAGGGCCGTGGGTGGGCAGGCGGGCGGACGGGCGGGCGGGCGGGCCGGCGGGTGGATTATAGTACTTAGTAGTACATGCCAGTAGATAAGTAGATTTAGTCATGCACCTATAGGCCCCGATCCCGCTGCACTGTACGGGTACCCTGTACGGCAATAAAGCTCACCGCCCGAAAAATCGACGCTTCGCTGAATAATAGTCAGGTTATTGCGTCAACACCCGAGGACTTAACTGCCTTTATTTTGGGCGGGGTCCCCCCCTCCCTTCACGGCGCCCTGGATTTTACTAGGAATGGGAAAATTTCCAGCTATGGCGTCGGGCCCTCCCTCACATTGCCTTCTTTGTTGCACATGTATCGCACTCCCGAAATGCTTTGCTCCGCGGGTTGGGGCTTGCCCCAGCTCGGCATTACTCGAATGGGCCGACGTCCAAACGGGTAGGGCGGACTTTCGTGGTCCAGTGCCGGGTATTTTGATGGCAGTGTTTTAGACGGTGATCCAACCAGTGTTCTTCAATTAGTCTTTGCAAAATGCTTCGGCAATTTGCTTTGATGACTAAAACGGAGCGTCGCCAACCCAGGGCTTTCCGTAACTGGATTGCTGCCTAAACGGCCATCGTAGGGACGCTTGCAAGGGTTTCACTGCCATACCTGTCCCGGGGGCGAAAAAAAATGACCCTGATTGCTCCATCTTTACATAGGACATTCCATGTGGAAATGAGTCAATGGAGGCTCCATGTCCATATGGACTGCTCCATGTACGCACGGGCCGTTGTCCACATGGGTCTTAACACATATACAAAAGGGCTTGAAGAAACGCCACCATGGGGGGAGGAAGCAGCAGCAAAAACTGGGCAGGGAGAGGGCCCTGAGCCGAGTCCAGCGGGCCGCGGGGTGGACCGTGCGCGGCTGCAGGCGCCTCCGGGGAAAGCTGAGGTTTTACAAACTGCGCGTTCCTATGCGCCGCGAAGAGGCGAGGCACGAGCGCGCGGGGGGGGGGGGGGGTGATATGGCACGCACACCGTGAATCTGATATCACGCAACACTACTGCAGTAAAAGCGTCGGGGACAAGGGGGGGGGGGGGGCGCCGGCATCGCCGCCACCAGGCCCGAGCAACGCGCAGTTGACCGAGGGCATAAACTGCATGTAATTGCCATTCGAGTAATTGGTCGTTACCGTGCGGTTGTCGCGGTGCGCAAGCTAGTCGGGCCGTGGGGAAAACCGCGCGCCCGATATTGCTGTATGCGGCGCTATAGATAGGGGAGGGATGCTGGCGGGAGAGGGGGGGGGGGGGGTCCGAGCGGGGAGAGGACTCTGGAGGCCGTACGACAGAATCGAAGGGACGGCAATTGGTCTTCAGCGCGGCTCGCACCTGATCCGGGTCATGCGGGCCGTGGTGTGGACCGGGCGCGCCTCCGGGGGTAGCCACGGTTTAAAAACATGGCTTGTCAGTGCGGCGGTAAGGGACGACTGCCGCCGCCACGGGGGCTGATGGGAAGGTACGCCAGTGAGTGTCATCACTTAACACTGCCTTGGATGCGCCTCGCCGGGAGGTGGGGAGGTGGCATCGCCGACGCAAAGCAGGCGGACATAGCAGCGCTACCTGTACGGGGACCCGTCACAGTCGTTACCTATAGTCGTACGTACGTACGTGCCATTCGCACAAATAACCATTGCATGATCCCGCGACAATTACTAAAATTATGTGAGGCCTGCTTGGTGAAGCTCGCGAAAGCTAGCCACATCCAGCACGCACACTGGCCAAAAAATCGGCCAGCTCTTGTCTGCGTGGCGCCGCCCTTTCTCCTTGCTCATCAACATGGCACAAGCATGTTTCTAAACTAGTTTATGTAGTTTCTCTACCTGTACGAGATACCCCTGGCGAGGCGCCCGTAGCGCGCGTGTGCTCGCGCACGATTGCGGGGGCCGGATAGGGCCAGCACCTGCCTTCACGGCGGACCGACCGATCACTCTCCTTTGCTGTGGCACGCTCGTTCATCGAGCGCACCACAGCAAAGTCGCGGCAATTTTGCTGCGCAAGGTGCCGGTCTTCCGCCATCGTACCATGTACGGTGAGCGAAGCCTTCCCCCCCCCCCCCCCCCCCCCCCCAGCCCCGTGGGAGAAACCCGTTAGGGTTTGTGTGGTTAATGGACGCGCGCCGCTTGCGACGTGCTAACTACTACCCGCGAACGAGCTGCTGATTATTCAGATGTGACGTGTGAGATGTGTGAGATGTGATTACTCGCCCAACGCGAGGAGATGACGAAGCTGCAGCGCTTCCCCATTCAGTGGAACAAGGTCCAAGCCCTTCGACTAGTGCCGACAAACAGTAACCCCTCGCTGCCCCTTCCCGTGTGGGCATGGCTCGATCCGTACTGGACCCTACGTACTCGGCGTAGGTGTCGCGATGCGCTCTGATTGGGCGTATGCCGACGCATGCCCGTCATCTAGTACAGATTCGAGTACAAATTGACTGTACACTGACAGTGGCCAAACCAGCGCCCAGTGGCACATGGCTACTCCCACGCCGCGGCACTCCTACATACTGTGCCGTGCACCGTGGTCTCTTACGCCGGCTCATGAGATGCTCCACTCCCCCTTGGGAGAGTAGACTGCGGACAGATGAGGCATAGTTGGGCCATGAGCCAAAGTGCTTAAAGTGCTTAAATTGTTTTTTGAGATTTCACAAGGCCGTTGGGGCCTGGGGGCGAGGCTACTGCGCAAAATGGGTGTCCCGGTTGTTCTTGGTTCCTAAGCCCAGAACAAACAAATGGAGGTTCATCATTGACCTTCGCCCCTTGAACCGCTATTGCGAGACGCGCGATCTTTCGTTTGAGACGCTTTCGCATTTGCGCAATCTCGCGCACCCTAGGGATTGCATGTTGCACATGGACCTGCATGATGGGTTTTACGCGGTTGGAAATGATCGCCCCTGAGGACAGGGATTTTTCCACTGTCGATTACCGCGGCACTTTGTACCGACTGGCTGGCCTTCCCATGGGCTGGTCTCTGTCCCCCTATTACTTCTGCCAACTCACCAACGTCCTCACTAGGGCTTTGCGTCGCAACCCGGATGAAGCAGACGGCACACCTATTCCCCGGCGCCGATTTGGCCTACGCATGTTGCCCTACACGGACGATTTCCGGTTTCCAATTCGGACTCAGGCTAAGGCCATTTGGCAACGTGACTAGATCGAACGCCACCTCTCGGGATTTGGTCCGCTGCGCAACCCCAACAAGGGCGTGTGGGAGCCCACTCTAACCCAGAAACTCGTGCACCTGGGGTTAGAAATTGACACATCGGGGTCGCCTACTCTTCGTGCGCCCGCGGAGAAACTCGCCGGCATTGCTCGCGTGGCCAAACGCCTAATCCAACGAGCAAAACGCGGTCGTCGGTGGCTGCCAGCTCGCGAGTTGGCCGCTCTCGCGGGCAAATGCCAGTTTCTCTACTTGGCCATCGCCCCTGCCCGTTTCTACCTCCGTGAGCTGCATGATGTGCTCAAAACGCGCGAGTCTTTGTCCGGCCGCGTCAAGCTCACCCGCCAGCTCGAACGCGATCTGCAATGGTGGCGGCTGGGCGTGCCCACCCAACACAACGGCCCGCCCCATTAACCGCCCTGTCGAAACCGGATACCTACACGTCGACAATTCGTCTTACGGGTTGGGGTGCCTTTCTAAACGAACGCCATGAAGCTCGGGGTTTTTGGTACGACGATGACCGCACTGCGCACATTACCCTGAAATGGATCAAAGCCGTCCTCTTGGCTATTGAGTCCTTCCTCCCCATGCTCCGTAACCGTCACATCCGCTGCACGAGGCTAACCAAGCGAATGTCGGCGGCCTCACCAACCTCACCTCTCGCTCTCCGCGCCTCATGGCTGGGCTACGGAAAACATGTACCCCATGGACACACACGGCATTACCCTTTCCGTGCGCTACATCCGTTTTGCGGCGAATGTCTGGGCTGGCCGCCTTAGTAGTCGCGAGGTTGTCTGCGACGACTGGCAGTTCAACCCCCGTCGATTCGCCTCGCTCACTGCTAAATGGGGCGCCTGCACCATCGACCGCTGCGCGACGTCTAAAAACGCCCTCCTACCCCGCTACAACGCCCGCTGGCATGACCCGCGATGCGAGGCCGTCGACGCCCTGTGCATCTCCGACGACGCATGGCGTTGCGAAAGGTAGCTGGTGTTACCTTTCATGAAACCTCATCGGCGATCGTGTCTCCAAACTGGAGTAGTCTAGCGGTGCCCCAGCCATCGCCATTGTTCCCTACTGGCATGTCAAAGCTTGGTACCAGCTCCTCTCGGAGATGTACTCCGACATGCGCTCCTGGAAGCCGCGCCACGACTACCTCTTCATTCCTGGCCGTACTAGCGACCGCCTTCCCGTGGGTGCGCCCCGCTGGTCTGTCGTCGCCTTCAACATTCCCGCCCGTGGCCCCCGCCCGTGGCCTGCTGCGCCCGGCATTTTCTAGTCGGCAAACCAGACGTTCCTTTAGTGCTGTTTGTAGTGCGCATTTGTTGAAGCGCTGGTGTAAACAGATATATTCCTATAATTCTGACGAGTTTGTAGTACTTTACAGCGTTGTGACGTAGCGGCGGTAGCGCTGCCGGCCCACTCCCGCTCTAAAACCCCGCATACTAGCGAATCCTGATTGGAAATTCCCCAAAACTCTTTCCGGGGTTTTTCTGTGGGTTTGTTAACCGAGACGGAAATCCGGTCCATATGGACATGGAGCCTCCATTGACCCATGTCCACATGGAATGTCCTATGTACAGATGGAGCAATCAGGGTCATATCCATGTGAACACGGGCGGCTTGTCGGCCCATGGCCACACGGGTCGACCCATGTTTAAAAAAAAATACTGGTAGCAGGGAACGTTTGTCGCGTCCAAATTTCACTAAGCGGCGCTTCGCACCGGGGATCTGTGGAGGTGCCCCTACCTCTTGGGTTGAGCGTGGTGCGGGGATGCGCGCCGCTTTTAGCCGGCTTATTGCAGTGTGGATCTTGTAATACTGTTGTTTCCGGGTAATAATGCTTTTAGCGTTAGATTTGTCAGTCATTTATTTTTTCAAAAGAGACGTATTATTTTGTAAAACAGATTAAATCTGCAAGCCGCGTAAAAGCGGGCCGCTGACCACTGGTGTGCATTACAAAAAGGCCGGTACCCAACCCACCGCTAAAAGTTGTATTACCCCAAAAAAAAAAAAAGCAGCACTACAAGATCAGCAATACAGTACAAGCCGCCTACAGGCGGCCCGCATCCCGCACGAGGCCGCGCAGGTCGGGCCGGTCGTCAGGTCTACGGGGCGGGCACGGCGCGAATCGCCACGCCCGCCGCCTGTACCGGCACCGGACGCCGGACGCCGCCGTTCGACCGTCGCCCGTCCGTCGACGGACGCCGGGCCCCGGGTCGGCGGACTGCCCCCGCACCGCGGCGACCCCTTTTTACAGCATCATGTTACAGCAAATATATTCTGCTGCTAGCTCATGTAATTACATACTCGGACCACCGTGTATATAGTCGCTGTATAAACAGAGGGCGTCTCGCTTGCTGATTCAGCAGTAAAAACGCGCTGAGGTACCGCGTTATTTTGGCGTTTCAGACGAATATATGACGTGCCTGGGCTAGAATACACGCGCATCCATTCAGAACCTTACCGTCCTCGGAGGAGTGCCTAGAAATCAAACGAGCAAAAACCGAACGTATGACGGTTCATACACGAAGACGCAGCACAGGAGGACGGAGGACGGAGGACGGAGGACGGAGGACGGACGCCTAAAAATCCGTGATAAAACCGTATTGCGACCGGTATCGATTCTCATGTATTCAAGGTGATTTCGGACGCGGCTCTCCTTTTCCTCCGCTCAACCCAAAGAGGTAGGGGAAAATGGGCCGCGCTGGGGCAAGTCCGTCTGCACGTGCATTCTCCGGACGCTCTCCCTGTAACCAAAAAGTTCACATGGCCGCGACGCACCGTGGCGGGTAGGCCATAGTATGAACAGGCGCCGGATCGCGGTTACGATTCGGGCTTTATATGGGCAGGCGCTGGTTGGCGCTGCGGCGCCCGCCATTCTGCGGACGGGTGCCGTGCCGGCGCGGGAGCTGGGAACGGGCGCCAGGTACAGTCGCAAATACAAACCCCCGGCGGGAAGGCCGTACTCACTCGTCCCCACAGTAATGCAGCCCATAGTAGCTGTGCAATTCCCCTTTCCGGGACGGGCTCTGGCCGGCTCTTATCGGTAATATGACCTCACGCAGTACTAATATTACCCATCTTTACCCCTTTGTTAATACAGCGGCGGACTCCGCGGCAGGTGTCTGGCTGTCACTCAGAGCTGAAGGGTTGTGGCTGTGCTGCTTGTGGCGGGCAGGTGGGCGGGCGGGCGTGCAGCGGGCGGGCGGGCGGCGAGCAGCAGGTGGAGCGCGGCTGCGCCCTGGCGCTCACCACTGAGGGGTAGTTGCTGTGCTGCAGATCGTGGCCGGTCGGTACGGCGGAGGGCGCGCAGCAGGTTCGCTGCTGCCGGGGGTTAGTTGGGGGGGGGGAAGGGGGGCGAAGGGGGGGGGGGGTTTAGTTCCTGATGGCAGCCCTGTTCGGCATAAGGCTGCGTAATGGGGTGGTGCACCCTGTTGAGGCGCAGCCCGAGGAGGGCGCAGGACAGGGCACCTTTGGCGGGCAGGGCAGCAAAGGCGCCAGCCTGCTCGGCGGTGGCTTGGCGGCTAGGAATTTGTAATACTTCCATGGACACATCCTGCGACCGCCGGTGCACCTGCAGCGGGGGCATGCATGGGTGCAGTGGCATAGCTGGCTGCACTATGAGTGCATGCCAGCTGCCAGCTGCTGGGGGGATGGAGAGAAGGGAGGGGGGGGGGGGGGGCAACGCTGCCCGACACGATTGTGATCGATGTTATGATCGATGCAGCCGCTGCAAAGCACGATCTCATAGAGCAGGTAGGACCGCACCCCTTTCCCTCCGTGTCGCAGCGGAACGCCAAGCCCGCGGCGGCGATCAGGGCCGCGGGGTTGTGCCGCCGCCGGCGGGCCTTGCTGGCGCCGGGACGTGTGCGGGGCGTGCAAGGTGGTGGTGACGATTGCGCCGGAGAGCAGTCATGTGGGGGAAATGCACAGTGGTGGGGGAAAATGCCGATACTCAAGGGGCGTGTTGGCGCCCGGGCGTGACAGCTGCCGGTAGCGCCGGCAAGGCGCTGGCCCACCTGGCCCGGGTGAAGGGCCAAGGAATGATCAAATGCACATACACGAGGGCCGTGTGCCACCAGCATTTGCAGTTGCCGCAAAGGTGGTAGGAAATGCAACTCAAGGTGTCAATCTAATAGCAACTGCTGTCAGAATATTGAGGACAATGGTGCCGGAAGTAGCGCTCGGGGAGCTGCCACCCCAAACCTGCCACACCAACCAACCACCCAAATAGCCGCAATTCCCCCCGTGGCAGCACAGTCGTCCGAGACCTTTTAGGCACGTGTTCTGAGTTTTTATTAATAATATGTCGAAATCTGAAGCTCTGTGCAGCGTGTGGTCAACACATTGGCGTGAAACTTGACGCCAAGTGGATTTCAAAACCTGATACATGGTGGCGGGACAGTGTGATGTGTGTACTCGTGCCACGAACCGCTCATACTTGGCACATGCCCCCTCTTGAGCGAAGCCCACGGCCGCCATGCCGGATCCCCCCTTTCACAGCATTATTTCCACCAGCATCGACGCATCAAGGTGCACACCATTACCGTCCCACTGGGCGCACCATGGCGCGCTACGAGCATGCGGCCATGCACTACTATAGAAAAGCTTTGGCCCACGGCAAGGAGGCCACTAGAATCCTCTCCCTCTTGCGCGTGCAGCGATCACAGCCGCATTTTGTCCATGATTTTGCCCATAAACCATCGTCATCGACACGTAGGGCTTGGTCCAGATCTGAACGACTTAATTTCAACGCCCTAAGTGTATGGTGGAAAGTGATCATACCAAGGATGATGTGGTATATGTACGGGGGCAGTGGTTTCCCATGCCTATTTATGCACAAGAGTGGCACAATTTGTGGTTTTGAAGCGCTAGCGCCAGAAGCCATGCTTTTGCCTAAATGAAAGTGTTGACGGCAACGGCTACCGCGTGGCAATATCGCGGCATTTCTCCCGAGCCGTACAACCCTAAGTAACATGCATGCACGGGCGCACGGTCTCAGTTTAGCCGCGCATGGGCATGTGATCGAATTCGCAAACCCCATACTTATGTGGAGGGGTGGACATATCTATACATATCTACACCTGCCCACAAAATTCTTGCCCCTTGTCAAGCATCAATTGTAGATTGGCCCAATATGAGCCCTCAACTTTTTCGGCCGCGCCCTTCCATGTGCCATACGTGAACATGGCATCATTCGTGGCGGGATCCCTAAGTGGCGTTTGTTGGGCTCTCGTTGTAAAAGCCATACCTGTGCTTGTCAGTGTTCAATGCTCAGGGTTGGTAATGAATTTGATAACCCAATGTCACGAGGGCACGAATTATTCTATCACACATACATGCGTTCTATGTGTACGGCTGCACGCCATGAGTTAGCTCTACCATAGTGGAACATGTTCTCAAAGGCGCGCTCTCCCCGCTGTCGGCATGCAAGTGAGCAGTGCCCGCAAAACGGCCAATCCTGCAATTATAAGACTTTCTCCAAAACTAGCCCACCTACAGCTGATGTCCGCATTCAAAGCGCTCTTGGCAGAGCCGGGCTTCAGCCCGTACTGCGCAGGAGTGTAGCAGCCCCCGAGTCAGCGGGTGGGTCCATATGGTCACCTACTAGGGCATCGTCCAGGGTATGTGGTAGGGCTGGGCATCAATACGCTCCCATATTCTGCTATTGGACTGCGCCTAGCGGGTCTCTACGCGGGGTACGCGCGGGGGAAATCCGCCCGGTTCTTTTGCACATGATCCGGTTACCCGGTTTCGTTCGTTCGACGACAGCAGCCGTGTCGCCGTGTTGCAAACACGCGGTATATCACGCAACCGTCCAGGAGTCAACACGGTCAAGTTCCATTCCGTATGTGGCACCTCTGATAGCATCTCACCAGCCATTTGTAGCGATACTATGTTGGTTTGGCGCCGCCATCAGTGCCCCTGACTTGGATATAGAGTCTTACGTATCTCAAGATAGCGCGCGACGAAGCATCGACATCGAAACGCGAAGGGCTTCTCCCGAAGTCCATGGCTCGTGGTCATTTAATGATATGAGGGTGGGTACACACGGAGGGTGAGTGGCACTGTACCTGAAAGCCCGGTTTACCTTTTGCGCAAGCGCTGCTATCAAAATTAGCGACGAGGCCGCCAGGGGTAAGGTATGCCGAATTTCACCGAGACTGTGTAGGCGCCGTCATCAGGTGATGAGGTGAGCGTAGAGCTGGCCTGCTGCACGTATCTCCCGTAAGGAGATAATCCTTACTCGTGGCGGGACTATCGACTACCCATATATGTCCGTTGTCGCCATATACTACTGCGCCGACAAGTATAAGTTGACAAGATCAGTCGACAGCAGCGATCTGAAGCCTGTAGCGTTAACAGGCCAAATCCCAATAGAAGAGAGAAATATATACAATAATTACCGTCACCGCTTGATAAGTCGCTGAAGCCTCCGATGAATATGTATATCATGCAGTTGCACTCATACAGTGTCGCCTTTCGTCGCACTGTCGGGAATTCCACATCGCTTACACAGGGCACAGAATTCACACGCACCGATGCCAGGACACAGCATAGCATAGCAAATCTTTAGTAACAGTATGCTAGCAGCACTCAGGGAGAGGGGGGTCCAAAAACCTGTTTCAGCACAAATTCCTGAACGTTTTAAATAGAACCGGCTGCTGCTGCAGCAAGGGTCTGCACTCAGGTGAATTCTAAAAGCAGCGCGCATGCCCTAGACACAACGGCATCTGAACATCTTGGTGTTGAAAATAATGAACTTCACAATGGACTCCCTGGTCTACTACTCAGACTTCTTGGGTGCACGCTTGACAGGCACGAGTCGTTGCTTCATCAAGCTAATGAGCTCATCCCTTGCCTTGGGGGTCTCGGAGCAGGACACAACATGGTCTGCCAGCCATCCAAGCTTGCCTATTTTTGGGAGCATAATACCATTCTCAAAGTTGTCACAGCAGTGTACATAATACATGCAAATCAAACTCCGCCTCTCAATTAAAGCATCTATGTAGACGGAGCATATGGATGAGGCAGGCGTTAACTCACCTAACATGCAGGCAGCGCCAATCTCAAAGAAACCGATCCCCTTGAACACCAGAGCTGCAAAGGGTGAACATATGGAAGTCAGTGCTGTGACAGCTCGGAATCGCATGTTGTGTGAGTGCAGGTATAATGATAAACAAAGCAATAACATCCGGGCTATTACCATCCTCTGCAGCATGCTTGTCCATTGTTTCCATAAACTTCTTAGGCATCTCACTCCAATGGGTGCGGGAGTTGAGATGGTGAATGCTGTGGTACCCATCATTGAAAGTTTGCTGGTTGTCGACATGAGCAACACAATTATATGTCAATGTGTAGTCAGACTCGGGCTTGGTGGGATCCACGAAGATATGCTGGCTCCTAATCAGCAGGCCACAACAAATGTTAACAATCCCTCTGCGATGTCAATAACTCTCCTGCCCAGGGAACATAATCAGTCAATCAATGGGGTAGGACAAGCTCTGACACGTTTTGATGGAATGCGTACCAATTGCCAAACATGAGAACAAAAGAGGTGAAAATGTACGGAATGATGCAGATCCATAAGGTCTGGACTGGCGCATAGGCACGCAGCTTGCCAATGGCGTAGAAGTATAGCACCTGATGAAAAACA